>JAESVK010037767.1:0-10222 GCA_017140935.1 Hamamelis virginiana
GTAGGGATCTTGAGACTACTAAGCAGGAACCGAGGGAGAGTTTCTCTGCCTTCATTTCCAGATGGAGGGCGAAAGCTTCGCAGATGACCCACAGGCCTACAAATGATGAACAGGTGCAGATGGTGCTGAAGAGCCTCTTGCCCATTTACAACAAGTACTTGTTCTCGCAGTATTTCCCTAACTTCAAAGCCCTTGTTATTGCTGGTACTCAAGTTGAAGATGCTCTGGCTAGTGGGGCTCTCAAGGCCGAAGAACTCTTCAGAAACCGCCAACCACCTCTCAACCGCAAACCCAATCATGAAGTCAATGCCATTACCCAACCTATTCAAGCTACCCAATCAAACCACCCGTTCTAAACTAGAGAGCCGGCCCGCCAGTTCACCAATCTATACATGTCCCTAGAACGTGTCCTTGAGAAATTGAAGGCACGTGGTCTCCTTACCCCTTTGGAACCCCGGCCTCTTCCAGATCATTTGCCCAGAAATTTCAAAGAAAATGAGTATTGTCAGTTCCACCAATCTAAGGGCCATCACACCAACCAATGCATGCGCCTTCGCCATGAAATCCAAAACCTCATTGACAAGAAGGTCATTGCCCCACCAAATCCACCAAGTCAACCAAATGTCACCAGTAACCCTCTCCCAACCCATGCTGTACCGCCACGAGCTCAAATCAACGCCCTGGGCCTCGACGACCCAAAAACTCATCACCCAATCCGCCCATATGTCCCACTCAAAACTACCCTAACCGAAGCCTTTTACCAAGCCCGATCCCAAGGCCTCATTACCCTACTCATACCCCGCTTCCATAAGCCTTTTTGCCAGTACCACAACATCTTCGGGTATGACACGGAGAATTGCAGAGTTTTAGGGAAATTGGTACAAGATTTACTTGATGATGGAGAGTTATATCAGTATGAAGAACCTGAGCAACCTGAAGTTCTCGAAGAAGCTCCTAGAAGTGGGAATTCTCAACTTCAGTTGAAGGAGAGATATCTAGCGGGAGACCCGGAGGTCGGATTGTTAGGAGAATCAAGCGGCAAATTTGATTATTATGTGCTCTATTCATCTAGAAAGATTTTTGATGAACCTATCATTCCAACTGGGTGGGATGATTTGCCTGCAGAAGTTGAACCAGTTATTCCTTCTTCACCCGAGGGGTTGAGTGAGGATATCATGCAGAAACAGTTTGAGAATAGAACCTCTTCAGCCGCGAAGATCACCGGGGAAGGTAGAAATTTGATTGGTATGATTGAGTGGGAGGATCTTATGAGCACACCTGAAACCATAGAGAATCTGTGGGCTAGTGATGAGGAAGTAGACCATCTGACTCGAGGAGGGCGCCATTTCAAGCCAGTTCATTTGGAAGCCAGTAATCCGTTGGGGGAATTAGAGAAGGGTCGGCGATCAGATGTCATAGAAGAAGAGGAAGAGATACTGAAACAGTTGAAGAGAACACAGGCTAACATTACCATTTGGGGATTGCTCATGGCTTCACAGAAACACAGGCAGACGGTGCTTCAGTTGCTCAATCAGGTGCAGGTTCCTATTGATACGTCCCCTGAGGGTTTGGTAGGTTTGGTAAATCCGGTTCATCATGGACCGTCCATCTCATTTACTGAATCTGACTTACCTGAGAGTGGGAGTAATCATCTGCAAGCTTTGCACATCACAGTGGATATCATGGGAAAGAGAGTTCCCTCAGTTTTGGTTGATAACGGGTCAGCATTGAATGTATGTCCGCTCAGTACTACTACTACACTGGGGATTGAACCATCTGAATTTTCGCCATCAGGACAGACTGTCAGGGCTTATGACAACACTCGCAGAGAAGTTGTGGGAATGGTGACTCTTCCAGTTGTTATTGGGCCGGTTGAATTCAAAATTGATTTTCAGATCCTAGATGTGCCAGCCAATTTTAATCTACTTTTGGGAAGACCGTGGATTCATTTGACCGGGGCTGTACCGTCATCACTTCACCAGAAAATCAAGTTTCCACACCAGGGATCAGTGGTCACTTTGAAGGGAGATATGGAAATGAACAGAAATAGTCGAGTGCCAATCTGTGAGATCAACCAGGAGTTATCAGAAGTGTTATTGTCAGGGTTTGAGTACGTACAGGCTATTGGAATAGAGCCCGAGCAGGGTCTCGAATTGCATACTTATGAAGTCGAGGCGATCTATCCAATTGAACCTATAACTCTACCTTTATTAAACTGGGACTTTGAAGATTGTCCTTTCATCCATGGTTGTGAGGAGATCGAGTCACTTCCACCCGATGATAACTCGTAGGTTTCTTCAGTAGAATAGGATTTTCCTACTTTCTTTGTAGTAGTGTAGGATTTCCTTGTTTCCAATAAAAACCTCAATCTCATTTGAAGAGGTATGAGTGTCAGTTTGTTTCATCTTCTGTGTTCTGTTATTCAACTTTCAATCAATAAAAGAAGTATTCATTCTCTTCTCATCTCTCTTGCAGTGTCTCTTTTTTATCATCATTGGATTTGTATGGCATGAACATAGACCCACGAGAGGATGTTCCTCCTAAGCTCGACGAGCAATATGGAATGGGGCACGCTCAACCTAACATGGATGAATTAATTTCAATCAATTTAGGGACGGATGAATCACCTAAAATAATTAAAATTGGATCAACACTGTCGCCGCAAGAGAGAGAATCATTGGTAGAGGTCTTGAAAGAGAACATTGAAGCTTTCGCATGGTCGTACCAAGATATGCCAGGCATTGATCCCGACATTGTATAGCACTTCATCCCCACTGATCCGAACATGAAGCCGGTCAAGCAGAAGCTGCGGAGAATGAAGCCAGAATGAACCTTGAAGATTAAGGATGAGGTGATCAAGCAGATGAATGCCGGATTTTTGCAAGTAGTGGAGTACCCAGAATGGTTAGCCAACATTGTTCCAGTGCCTAAGAAGGATGGGAGAGTACGAATGTGTGTTGATTTCAGAGATCTCAATAAGGCGTGTCCTAAGGATGATTTCCCTCTGCCTCATATAGATGTATTGGTTGACAACACTACTGGCCATGCACTCTTGTCTTTTATGGATGGCTTTTCGGGTTACAACCAGATCAAAATGGCTTCTCAAGATATGGAAAAGACTGCCTTCATCACACAATGGGGGACATTTTGTTATCGGGTTATGCCCTTCGGGCTTAAGAATGCTGGCACGGCATACCAAAGGATGGCTACCACACTGTTGCATGATTTGATTCACAAGGAGGTGGAAGTGTACGTAGATGACATGATTGTGAAGTCTGTAGATAGGGAAGGACATCTAGTTGCTCTGAAGAAGTTCTTTGAAAGAATCATCAAGTACAAGCTGCATTTGAACCCTCAGAAATGTGCCTTCGGAGTGACTGCTGGAAAACTGCTCGGTTTTATGATCACACATAGAGGGATAGAAGTAGATCTGGGGAAAATCAAAGCCATCATGGAGATGCAACCACCAAAGACAGAAAAGGAAATCCGGGGATTTTTGGGAAGAATTCAGTTTATCAGTCGTTTCATAGCTCAATTGACGACTATCTGCGAGCCGATTTTCAAGCTGCTAAAGAAGGATGTACCGACTAAGTGGAATGAGGAATGTCAAGAGGCGTTTGATACCATCAAAAGGTATTTGAGCAACCCACCAATACTGGTTCCCCCGTGACAAGGTGAACCGTTATTACTCTACTTAACTATCACCGAAACCGCGATGGGAGCTATGTTAGCTCAATATCTTGAAGAATCATTGAAAGAGAATGCCATCTACTACCGCAGCAAGAAGATGACGGATTGTGAAGTGAACTATAGTGCTCTGGAAAAGACATGCGTGGCATTGGTGTGGGCAACTCAAAAGCTGCGCCATTACATGATGTCTTTCCAAGTACTCTTGATCAGTCGAATGGACCCATTGAAGTATCTGCTTGAGAAGCCTGCTTTGTCCTATAAAACAGCACGGTGGTTATTGTTATTGTCAGAATTCGACATTCAGTATGTACTGCAGAAATCAGTAAAGGGAAGAGCTATAGCAAAACATTTGGCAGAATGTGCTACTTCACAAGCAGACAAGGGCAATTACCAGTTCCCGGATGAAGAAATCCTTGTGATAGAGAAGAAGGTATGGAAAGCGCACTTTGACGGAGCATTGAATAGGAAAGGATGTGGCATAGGAGTTTGTCTGGAGACACCTGAAGATGTGATGATACCTGTGGCAGTGAAACTGAACTTTAAGGCAACCAATAACATAGCTGAGTATGAGACTTGCATTTTAGCCTTGGAATCAGCATTGGCCTTGGGAGTAGAAGAGCTCGAAATGTATGAGGATTTAGCCTTTATCATATGCCAGACTAGAGGAGAATGGAAGACTAAGGATGAGAAGTTGCTGCCGTATCACGATTATCTAGAGACACTGGTGAAAGAATTCTGTCAAATAAAATTCTTTTACCTGTCTAGGCAAAAGAACAAGTTTGCGGATGCCTTAGCCACTCTAGCATCCATGGCAAAGATCCCAATAGAAGGGGGAGTAGCACCGATGATCATTGAATCTAGAGAAGAAGCCATCTACTGTTGTGCCCTAAGGGAAGGAGAACCGAACGACGGGAAGCCGTGGTATCACGATATTCAGCAATACTTAGAAAAAGGGGAGTATCCACTAGAAGCATCCTATGTTGACCGAAGAACTTTGAGAAGGCTAGCTAGCCAGTTCATCTTGTGCAGTGGGAGATTGTATAAAAGGTCTTTTGACGGTGTCCATCTCTTGTGTGTAACAGAAGATGAAGCAGAACAGACTATTCAGGAAATACATGAAGGGGCTGGGGCTCCACATATGAATGGGTATATGCTTGCGAAGAAGATTTTGAGATTGGGTTACTATTGGTTGACCTTAGAAAGTGATTGTGCTAAACATGTTCAGAAATGCCATAAGTGCCAGGTGTTTGCAAGTGGTAAGCATCAGCCATCCATGCCACTCACTACCATGTCATCACCATAGCCATTTGCAACATGGGGCATTGATATCATCGGCAAGATCACTCCTGCGGCCTCGAATGGGCACGAGTACATATTGGTGGCCATAGATTACTTTACCAAATGGGTAGAAGCAGCGTCGTACAAGACTTTGAATGCTAAGCAGGTTGCCAAGTTCATACAGTGCAACATCATCTACCGATATGGAGTGCCACGGGAATTTATTTCAGACAATGGACAACATTTCAAAAAAGAGACTGAGGAGCTTCTTAAGAAATATGGTATAGTACATCACCATTCCTCTCCTTATCGTCCTCAGACTAATGGAGCAGTAGAGGCAGCTAATAAGAATTTAAAGACCATTTTGAAGAAGACTACTGATACGTACAATGATTGGCATGAGAAGTTGCCTCTGGCATTGTGGGGCTATAGCACATCCATTAGGGCGTCAACTGGAGCTACGCCTTACTCGTTAGTGTATGGTATGGAAGCAGTGTTACCAATTGAGTTAGAGATACCTTTACTAAGGGTAGTTATAGAAAGCCAACTAGCAGAAGTCGATTGGATGAGGGATAGATATGAGCAGCTGTCACTAATTGATGAGAAGAGATTGAAGGCCCTATACCATGTTCAAGGTTATCAGAGAAGAATAGCCCGAGTATTCAACAAGAGAGTTAAAAACAGGGGCTTAAAGAAAGGGGATTTGGTACTCAAAGAAATTAGAATGCCGATTCATGATCCAAGAGGGAAGTTCAAGCCAAGCTGGGTAGGACCCTACATCATCAAGGAGATATTATCAAGCGGAGCCGTGCGTCTTATGGACATAGATGGGATCGAATTCTCTCAGCCTACCAATTTGGATCAATTGAAAAAGTATCATGTATAAATAAAAAAAATAATAATAATAAAAAAAAAAAAAAGCCCGCTAGGTAGAAAACCTGAAAAGGCTGCCTAGGCAAAAATTAGGGCAAGAGCTCGTTAGGTAGAAAACCTGCAAAGGCTGCCTAGGCAAAAAGTAGAGCATTTCAAAAAAAAAAAATGCTTTTCAATTGATCCCATGAACTACAAGGACCTGATTCTCCAAGTATTCAAAACAAGAAAGTTGAAAGTTTTATGAAGAAAAGAAATATTCAAAAGATGGAGATATGTAGGCAGCCCATAAAGTCACTTTGGGTGCAGTCCAATTCTTTAAGGCAAAACAACCCTGTGTTTGTTTTCGATTGCAATTATTTGAAGTGATTTATTCAAAACTAAAAAGATAGAATTCTTTTATTCATGAAATGAAGAGAAATCTTCCAAAGGTCTATTACATGCCATATGATTATAATTCCATTCATTCTAAATAATAAAAAGCATGGGAAATATGTTCAGAAGTTCATCAAATCCTTTGTTCCTTCCTTGAAGTTTCTTCAGAGTCATCATCTTTTCTTTTCTTGTAAAGTACTACTTGTAAAGCGTTAGGTGGAATTGACGAAGTGTCCCCTTGCTCTTCAGATGAAAGACTTTCGATAAGTCATGAGATCCTAGCCTTCATTTCTTGTCCCCGAGTACCCATATTCTGAGATAACCATTGCCTATAAGCCTCATCTAGTTCAAAAGGCCCATGAGAGAAATCAATGTGAGTTGTGCACAATACAGATGGCCACCTTGATATTAAAGCCTTTACCACCGATGGAGAGATCGCCTTGGAAGTGTAAGTATGCTCTGAGAGAGATGGAATTGTCTGTTTGGTTCCCATTTGGCGAAGCAATCGGGTTGCTCAATAGAAAGAATTACATTTCAACCCTACCAAAATCACCACAGAATAACCTAGAGAACGGAGCAGATAATGGCCAGAACAGTTCCAGTCATGTACATACACCATAAAAGTGAGAAAACTTGTTTTAGTACAAATGTTTACAAATTACATATGATTTTCAAGATGAAACCCCGTGTCTCACAGAGGATTGATCAACGTCTTCGAGAGTTCCTCCTTATCCCTCTGCTAGATCCCTCGCCAGCTGAAGAATGACGTGGTGGGTCAGGTGCCTGAAACGGTGTTCACAGTTTGATCAGTTTGTGAAAAGGGAAGGAAGATGAATTTGAGAATGTGATTTGAAGTTACTTGTTGACGAGTGAGAGCGGAAGTCCTCAAGCTCATCCTGCGAAGGTCACGCCTCATGGCGGTAGTAAGATCAATGTAATCCTGGCAATACTCTCGAGGGACCTGTCAGAAATGAATGATGTCAGTGTATCAGTGGGAATGTGTGTGCAATTAATTGGTTCAGTGAGAGGTTCACCTGTTCATAAGAAGGATCTATGTGATATCCCTCATCGACTGAAGGTCGTGAAATAGTAGAAGTCACGAAGTTATCTTCAACTATCAGCTCAATGTTCCAGTCTGCAGGCTGTAAGGCAGGAGGCCTATTTGTGTCTTGATCATCATCACTAACAGCAGCTCTAGAGCTTTGACCCCGGGAACGGCGACCCTGTGGACATAAAGATGAAGTTTTGTGATTGCATTTACAGAGATGAAGGGAGGTGTTTTGTTTACATACCCTCTCAGGCAGTTCTCCAGTCGCTAAAGGGCGCATCAAAAACTGTTGGCAGAAGACCTCATAACTCGCATCAGAGAAAAGGAAAGCGGAAAGATCCACTCCTCTCTTGGACTCTAACAGGGCCTCACCCTTCAGTTTGTCAGTGTGACGCATATTTGCAGGAGGCAGAAAAGACACTCTAGCTGCATCCATGTTTCCGTAGACTTGGCGACAGACTCTTTCACCCAAGTACCAGTATCTGCCAGCAGGCCCCTCAAATAAGATTCGCCTATGTGTTAGGAGTACACTATGCATGTAGGGGGAAGCCAAAGTAGTCCTCCAAGTACCCCATGGGTCCTAGTTCACCTGAAGATTATGAAAAGTATGAGAGTTGAATCTGGAAGATTTAAGAGAAAGACAATGGTTTGAGATTTTACCTGTTCTGCAGTGAGACCGGCAAGAATAGCTTTGGCAGCGGCATAATCATACCTATGGAGGTTGGAGTGTTTCCTGTGGCATGGATCAAAGCGAGCTAAAAATGGCCATTGGTTAACCCCCTCTTTCAAGAGAGGACAACCAAGACCCAAGTAGATAAATGCCCATACCTGCATGAAAGAAAGATCAGGGAATTGATAAAGATATGGAAAGATTCTATTGAAAGACAATTGGGTGAAATCAGTACCTGCCATATGAAAGCCAAGCCGCCGAAATCCTGGGCAGCATCTCGAGATTTGTCACACATGGAGTGATACATAGTCGCTAATGCAGCCCCACCCCAGTCATACAGGTGAACATTATCCATGTCCTCCAAACTCTTCAAGAAGCCTAGAGGGGCTATGTCTTGTGTACCTGCAAAGAAAGTGCATGAGAGCAGATACAGAATGAATGCACGGGCAATATCCTCGGGTTCCCCTCCCTCCTCTTCACTCTGAATGCTGAAGTAATTATAGAGCCAAGAGCGCCTGACTCCTCTTTTTGTCAAAGGAACATTTTCAACGCCCAAGAGATTGTGCAAGTATTCTTCATCAGTGTGAGCTTCTTCATAAAAAGCGAGTGGTTGGCCTCCAATATGAAGTCCTGTAATCATGGTGAAATCAAGTGGGGTCATAGTCATTTCCCCAAACCCGAAGTGAAATGTGTTGGTGGTGTCCCACCAGAGTTCAGAAAGAGCAATCATAGCCATTCTATCCATGTTGTCGAGCCAGAGAGAATCCAAGAAGAACTTAAAGCCTGCTTGCTCAACAATGGCCTTGGCTTGGGCTTGGCGTGTCTCCATTAATTCCCACCATTTGATTAGCTTACCTAAGGAGTATCGTGTACGGATTTCGAAATTGGGCTGCATAAGCACATTTGGGGTTATATTCACATCAAAGCAAATGTTGTTATTTCTAAAGGAATTTTGATTCAAATGCAATGCAAGCATGACTATTGATTTACATATCATGAAATGAAGTAAAATTTATGCTTTGAATGAACCAAAATGATCAATATATTTTCAAAAGGTTTTTTTTAAAAAAAATGAGTGCATGTTGTATGACACAATTTATTATCAAAAGCATTGTTGGTGTCACCAAAATCCAAAATGTTTCAAAATTCAAAATTGATGGTGTTTTAATCAAATTAAACATCATGGAAAATTTTTTGAGATACTTTACTTGACATGAGATGACTTGTAAAGAAGAAAATGGATGATGGTGTCCCTTAGGCATTTTATCAAACATGTGATATGCATATTTTCAAAATGATATTTTCAAAGAAGATTGATCATGGCAAATACTTTCTAAAATCCTACAAAAATCATTGAAACATGATTATGATATGTTTGATTTGAAAAATCAAAGTTTACTTCATTGAGGCATTTCATCAAACACTTGGTGTGCACCATTCACAAGCTTGTGAAGCTATGAAATGGGGCTCCCATGCTTTTCCCAAAGGTTACAATGATATGAAAATCAACAATCACAACATGCAAACAAGCATTTTAACTCAACCAAACACATATGAATCAAAAGTTATTGATGAGATCTAACTTACATTTTCTTTGGAGTGAATATATGAAAGATGTGTTCTAGGCTCCAAGAGTAGAGATGGTGGATGAGAGTCTCTATATGAGGGTGTCTTGTATCTAGCCTTGACTTCCAAGAATGGATATTTCAAGTAAGGTGGAGGAAATTGATTTCTATCCATTTTTGAAGAGAATGGGGTATGTGGGAAATGGAGAGGTTCACACCAAATGAAGACAAGTTGAAGAACTAGAGGAGATGAGGGTGATTTTGTATTGCTAAGGATATGAACCAATGTTTTGGTTGAGTATGTATGAATTGAAGATCAAAAGCTAAGGTTTTGGAGCAAACCAAGCTTGGAGGTGGTTTAGAATGAGCACAAGAGTGCACATGAGCATAAGGGGCTTAAAAAGAAAAAAAATTTCGGGTCACACATGCTGACCGTCCTAGCTAGGACGGCCAACCGTCCAGCCCAGGACGGCTAGCCGTCCAGGCCAGGACGACCACCAGTGCTCCCGATTTGATTTTTCTCAATTTTTTTGATTTTGATTGAATTTTCTTGGAAATTTAGTTCATTCTTACATAAATCACTCCTAAGTGATGATTTTGAGTATTTATATGGGAGATGTACCATATAAATGATTTTTGAAAGTATTTATATGGGAGAAGTACCATATAATTGATGATATGTTCACATGGGAGATGTACCATGTGAACGATGAACTTGAGTTATTT
>JAESVK010037782.1:2701-22155 GCA_017140935.1 Hamamelis virginiana
CCATTCTTACATTCATCCATCATTCTCATCTTCCATTCTCAAATTTATCTACCACTCTCAAATTTAGCTACCACTCTTAGATTCATCCACCATTCATATATACCCACCATTCACATTTTAGATGTCACCCAAGGGTGTACATAAATTCTCATGCACCCTTCTTAATTGATGACCACATGGCACATTTCATTGCCCAATGGCAAAATGCCAAGTGTGCAATAAATAAAATAAAATAATAATAATTAAGAAAATTTACTATTGAAAATTTCGGGGTCTCACAACAGACGTCGGGAAGAAGAGGGAAGTAGCTCGGAGGTCGGATCCAGGAGGAGACCAACCAATCTTGAAAGGCCTCGTCAGGTCGGAGACAATGCTGCAGAAGGTTCACAGGGAACGAGAGGATCCAAGTTACGACGTCACCGACCTGACGTTACCAGATTCACCCCATATCTAAGGAGGAACGAGCAAACTCGGAATAACCGACTTGAGACGAGGGACATAGACCAAACCTACCCCTTTGTTTCCAGGATTCTCCGTGAAGCCTTACCTGACAAGTTCAAATTACCGACCATTGACCCCTACGATGGAACTACTGACGCAAGAGAGCACGTCCTTACCTACAAAGATCACATGTACCTTAGGGGTATTACGGACCCCATAATGTGTCGAGCATTCCCGATGACCCCGAAAGGACCAGCCCAAACCTGGTTCCGGCTCGCCTCTAATTCAATCAGCTCTTTCCAAAGTTTGAGCTTTGCACTAATAGCCCACTTTGTGAGTAGCCACGGGCCCAAAAAGCCTGCCACCCATCTCCTAAATCTCGAGCAAGAAAAAGAGGAAAGTCTGAAATCATTCATACAAAGTTTCAGTTTGGCCCTCCTTGAAGTAGACGTCATGAACGAAGGGGTGGCCATTGCTGTAATGATGAAAGGGCTCCGAGCACAAAGCTTGAGAATCTCATTTGCAAAGAGGGAGCCAAAATCACTGACCGAACTATTGGAAAGAGCAAGGAAGTACATCGGGGTGGACAATATATTCGATTCCGACAAGAAGAATCGAGAAGTAACGCATAAAAGAAAGGATCGGGATCCCGATGAAAGGAAGCAACCTGATAAAAAACAAAAAGTCGATGTAGTGGAAGAACGGCGATCCCCACCAAGGTGATTTACGTCTTTTACACCACTCCGTCTACCGACCAACACCATCTTTAGCGAGGTCGGGACTCAACCGTTCATAAAGTGGCCCAACCGAATGAGATTCGATCCAAAAAAGAGGGACAAAAATAAATGGTGCGCCTTCCACAAAAACCATGGCCACCTTATTGAAGAATGTTTCGATCTGAAAAATGAAGTCGAAAGCTTGATTAAGAGGGGATTTTTAAAAGAATTTGTAGATCAGGCAAAGGTTGATAGCACCCAGCAAACAAACCCCGACAGAAGTTTGAGACAACCCAATCAGCGTCAGAGACTGGCAGGAGTAATTGATATGATTCATGGAGGTTTCACCTACGCCGGAGAAAGTAGGTGGGTGAGAAAGGCGTACGCAAGATCAGCCCACGCATCCCCATCTAATCAGTTATACAGCCTCTTCCATCATCAGCTCAACAGATATGAGCTATTAACTTTTTCCTAGGAAGATCTCAAGGGAGTACATTTGTCACATGATGATGCCTTGGTCATCAAAGTCATCATTGCCAACTACGAGATCAACAAAATTTTGGTCGACACTAGAAGTTTGGCAGACATTCTCTTCGTGACTGCTTATGAAAGAATGGGAAGAAAAGTGACCGATCTCTCACCAATCCATACCCCCTTTGTCGGATTCAACGGGTCATCCCTACAATCGCTCGGATGGACGACTTTGCCGATCACTATTGGCGAACAACCCAAACAGGCGACCAGAGATGCAACATTTATGGTCGTAGATTGTTCTTCGGCTTACAATGCAATAATCGGTCGACTAACACTCAACGCCTTTGGAGCGATCACATCAACTCTACATCTTTGTGTCAAATTTCCGACCATCAATGGGACGGGTGAGGTCAGAGGTGATCAAGCCCTGGCCCATTCATGTTTCAACATTTCACTGAATAACCGAGATGAACTGCCGAGTAAAGAATTTCCTCATGACTTTCGGCTTAAAAAAGTCACCGACCCTTCAAGAAGTACCCTGAATGATAATGAGCCTGTCGACCGTCAACCTGATCTCCCTTCATAGCAATCAAAGGACACGGAGTTCGGGATGGAGTACCTTCGTGACGAAAGCAGTTCCAGAACGACCCTTCTGGAGGGGCTAATCGAATTCAAGTCCACCCAATCGACCCTAACAAAAATGCAAAGATCGGTTCTGAGCTCTCGATTTATATGAAAGCCGATCTTATATCCTTCCTGAAGAAAAATTGGGATATATTTGCTTGGGGGCATAAAGACATGCCTGGGATTAATCCTGACGTTGCAGTACACAAGCTACTAGTCGATCCGACCTTCAAACTAGTCCGACAAAAGAAGAGGGTTTCTTCAGAAGAAAAAGCTAAGGCCATCAAAGACGAAGTTCAAAAACTTCTCAAGGCAGGCTTTATTCGGGAGGTGTTCTACCCCGATTGGCTTTCCAACTGCGTTGTGGCATGAAGAAAACAGGAAAATGGAGGGTCTGCATCGACTTCACCGATCTCAATAAAGCCTGTCCCAAAGACAGTTTCCCACTCCCAAGAATTGATCAAATGGTAGACGCCACAGCTGGGCATGAACTCCTTAGTTTTATGGATGCATACTCTGGTTACAACCAGATCATGATGCATCCCACCGATCAAGAGAAAACCTCTTTTATAACAGCGATCGGAATGTTCTGTTTTCCCCGAATGCCCTTTGGACTTATGAACGCTAGATCAACCTATCAACGCACTGTAACGAGAATGTTCGGGTTGCTCTTGGGATCAACGATGGAGGTCTACATAGACGACATACTCGTTAAAAGCTTGAAGGGCCTAGATCACATCCAACATTTGGATGAAGCTTTTAACATCATGAGAAAATTTGGGATGCGTCTCAACCCGACCAAATGTTCGTTCGGGGTGTCATCCGGGAAATCCTTAGGGTTTCTTGTTACCGAGCGAGGAATTGAAGCAAATCCCGATCGGATTCGAGCCCTTCTAGATATAAAATCCCCTGCGAAATATCAAAGAAATCTAATGGCTAACTGGTTGGATGACTGCTCTAAACAGGTTCATTTCCAAATCTTCTGAGAGGGGCGCTCACTTTTTCAAAATTTTGAAAGGGAATAAAAGATTTCATTGGACTCCCGAGGCTGAGGCGACTTTTCAACAATTAAAGACCTATCTTGGCTCACCACCACTCCTCTCGAAACCCTAACTCAATGAAACGCTCTTTCTTTACCTTGGCGTCTCCCCAATCGCAGTAAGTTCGGTGCTCATTCGAGAAGATAAAGGAGTCCAAATGCCGATCTATTATGTTAGCAAAGCTTTGGCCGGTGCAGAAAGTAGGTACCCCTACCTGGAGAAGTTGGCCTTTTCCGTTGTAACTTCAGCTCGAAAATTAAGGCAATATTTTCAAGCTCATCTGATAGTTGTACTCACCGATCAACCTTTAAAACATATCCTTCACCGTCCGGATTCATCAGGAAGAATGGTATGATGGGCAGTTGAATTGGGAGAATTTGAAGTCGATTATCGACCTACACTTGCCATCAAAGGACAGGCACTTGCCGACTTCATTGTTGAATTCACACCCGAGGCTCAAGCTAACTCCTCGAGCATCCCGACCCAATCATCTTCCGAAGCAACCAATGACCCACTACCTCATTCAGCTTGGCATCTTTTCGTCGATGGATCATCCAACTGCAAAGGATCGGGTGTCGGATTGTGCTGATTTCACCCGAGGGGGAAAATGTCGAACTAGCCTTAAGACTCAGCTTTAAAGCTACGAACAACGAGGCAGAATACGAAGCATTACTGGCCGGACTACAAACGGCACCTGACCTCATTGTCCGACATATTTATGTGTTCAGTGATTCACAGTTGGTCGTCAATCAGATCAACGAAATATATTTAGCCAAAGAGCCAGCAATGCAAAAGTATCTGACCAAAGCTAAGGAGGCCTTCAGTCAATTCACATCGATCTCCATCAGCCAGATTCCACGAGAGAAAAATTGTCAAGCCGACGCATTAGCCAATCTCGCATCAGCAGTTAGAACCGATCTCCCAAGATCAATAGTTGTTAAAATAGCTGAGCACCCTCTCATCAACACGCTTCGATAAACCCGTCTTTATAATTCAATCCGATTAAACATGGATTGACCCAATCAAATAGTACATCAGATCGGGAACCATCCCATAAAATAAAGCTGAAGCTTGATGGATTAAAAGCAGAGCTGCCCGATACTTCATCATTAATGATAACCTCTATTGCCGATCATTCTACAGACCTTGCCTCCGATGGTTCTGCCCGACGAAGCCAATTACGTCTTGTGCAAAATCCACGAAGGAATTCGTGGAAACCATGCAGGGGCCAAATCACTCACGAAGAAAGCAGTTCAGCAAGGTTACTACTGGCCTCATATGGAAAAGGATGCGATTGCCCTAGTCCGGAAGTGCGACAAATGTCAATGATTCGCCCAATCCTTCATCAACCTCCAAACGAGCTCACCCCGATCTCAAGCCCTTGGCTATTCACACAATGGGGAATTGATATAGTTGGACCCCTTCCAAACTCAAAAGCACAAAAGGAATTCCTGATAGTTGCGATCGACTACTTCACTAAATGGGTAGAAGCCCGACCTATGGCCCGGATAACTGAAAGCAGCATCAGAAGCTTCATCTGGGAAAATATTATTTGTCGGTTCGTGCTTGCGCGTATAAAGTGCAGTTCAATCCCAAGCGTAGGATCTATCTGTTGCAAGCATAGTAATTCATTGGAGTACCCATGGTCATATCCACAGGGATAGGCAGTCGAGAAAAATTACAAATCCCTTTGAAAATTGTTCAGACTCGAGAAAAAAGAAAATAAAAATCATGGGGGTTTGGTATGAAAGTTGTTTATATTAAACACATAAAAGCTAATTAATATTACAACAATTAAAGAAAAGAGCTGGGATTTAGAGTTCAACTTGTCCACATCCTTGGTTCTAATTTTTCACAATTAATACTCATCCAGATTACATTGAAGAATGGTCTGGATGGAAGATTTAACTATAAACCAGATATTTTCCCGTTCAAATTACATTGAAGAATGGTTTGAGCGGAAGATTTGACAATATAACCAATCCAACTGTTCAAGAAATAAGATATTCATGATAAACACTCTTTGAGACATTTTTACAAACACTTGGAACGCTTTCGGTGCTAAGGACTACCTGTGGCAAGAAATCCTGTCAACAGATAGTAAAAGCTAGCAGTTCCTTGTGGATCGTGAACAAATACTATGTTTAGTATGAATATCCAAATCTGTCAAGTTAGGATATGTGTGAAAAATTAGTACCTCATATATGAATCAAGCATCCCCATCAATCCCAGCTGTTTAGAATTTAGCTACTCATGACTTGAAAATTAGCAGATTAACAGTAAATTAAACTAAAGACTTTGATTTGAAATTGAAACTATGAAAATAAATTACATAAATTGAAAATAACTCAAGGTTGTTCTAATACAAAGAAAATACAAGAAAATGAAATTACAATGAAAATAAATTAAAAACCAACTAAACTATTCTAAAAATACATGAAAGAAAATAAGATAATCAAAATCCTAAAAAAAACTAAAACTATTCTAATGGAGTAGAAGTGGGGAGAGTTGGGCGTGAGAGGAGGAGAAGAGGAAGTGGAGAGGTGTCCAGGAGTTATTCACAAAACAAAACAAAAAAAAAATATCTTTGAAGCAAAATGACCAAAATGCCCTCAAAAAGTTTGCTTAATGGTTAAGCAAAATACCATTATCGATAATTAGAAATTGAACTATCGGTAGTTCAAGTCTACTGGTTTCGGAAATTAAGAATTGATGCTTAATTACCGATAATTCTAATTGGATGGTATCGATAGTGGTGCAATTCCGGATAAAATGAGATTGGCTACATATTACAATTACCGATAATTAGAAAGTGTAACTATCGATAGTTGTGGCTTGCTGAATTTTGATGGGCCAAATCCCATGGAGCATTACCTATAATTCTTATACTACTTTAGATACTGACAAAATGCTCGGTAAAATGCTACAACTTCAAATGCATGTATCTTGCTCGTCCGGAGTCGGATTTGGACGTTCTTTATATCGTTGGAAAGCTTGAGAAGTCTTATTTTCAACCATGGTAGTCTCATAGTCTGATTTAATCCGAATAAAATCAGTTTTACCAAAATGTCCAGATTGGTCGCTTTTTGTACTTCATGACTTCATTTGCCCATATCTCCCAAACCACTTGGCATTTAGCTTTGAAATTTGATATGTGGCATCAAGACACACCTAGAAGTATGTCACATAAGTCTCATGACCTTTAATGACTTCCAAGGCTTGAATCTGAGCTCTCTCTTTACATGCAAAAGCATCCACTTTATGGCACTTTACCTACAAAACGGCAAAAACATGAAAACCATTAAAACTATATATATTCACAAATATAATGGCTAAAGTATGCACAATATGGTGGGAATAATGAATAGAAATATGCAAATATATGATGCAATCAGTTCGGTATACCACGCGTCCTAATCGCCTACAATGGAACTCAATTCAACAATACCGGGCTGCACAAGTTATGCCAAGACCTCGGTGTTTAAAATAATTTCTCCTCACCGAGTCACCCACAAGCCAATGGACAAGTCGAAGTAACTAATCGGACGATTATCCACTCCTTAGAAAAAAGGTTGGAAAAAGCCAAAGGGCTATGGGTGGACGATCTCCCGTCAGTCCTCTGGGCATATCACAGTACGAGTCGGGTTTCCATCGGCAAAACTCCTTTCTCTCTCATTTACGGAACCGAAGCAGTCATCCCAGTAGAGATCGGTTTGCCTACCTACCGAATTGAAGCGTTCAACCTAGATGAAAACAATCGCGAGCTCCGTTTTAATATGGACATGTTAAAAGAAAAGCGAGAAACAACCAGACTTCGGATTGCTTCCTACAAACGAAACATGGCTCGGGCATACAACAAGAACGTGAAAGTAAGGCATTTCCAACCTAGCGACCTCGTTCTCAAAAAGATCCTCAATCCCAACAAGCTCGAACCCAACTGGGAAGGGCCATACAAAGTTCGGCATTTCAATCGGATCGGCACATACTGGATCACCGACATAGAAGGAAAACTGATCAAGCGACCTTGGAATGCTTCTCACCTCAAAAAATACTATCAGTAGGGGACTCATTCCCAATGTTTTGTACTCGAGGCATAGCCAACCATGTGTTGCTACCCGACCACTTCCACTTAATGAAACCTTTCATGTATGTTTCTTCTCTTTATTATAAACATCTTTCTTCTCGATCTTTCGCTTGATTTTTTGATTGTCTCTTTGCAACATGTTTTTTTTTTTTTTTTTGATTAACTTGGAGGGGATGTTACTTTGAATATTTGTTTTGTTGTTTCCCGATCCCCTCTCTTTGCCTTATTAATTACCCGATGCCTCTGATAAGTTTTTTATTATTCTTCCCGATCTTATTACATTGTCTAAATTTTATAGTAGTTGTTTTGTTGATTGATTATATATCATCTCCATTTGCATTAGACATAAAAAGTCCTAATCCATTTTTGGGCCAGCAAAGAATCTATTTTTGCTCTTACCGATCAATGAGATTGATCAGGGGACATAAACATCTCAATGTTACCCCCAGATACTACGGTATCCACAATGATAGATTAACGATCTCCCTTTCACTAAAAAGTTCGGTCTACAATCAAAATAAAGTTTTGTTATCAAAACCCCGAACTGGGGGCATTTACAAAGGAGATCGGTTTGAAAAACTACACTACTAGAATAAACTTAAAATTACACAGGAAATGGCAACCCGACAAGAAAGACTTCAAAATAAACGGTCATTTCGTTTCAAAACAAAAGTTCATTCATCACTGATAAAAAAAAAAAAAAATCAGTCATCAACATGGATAGTCTAATCATGGGAAGTTGGAGTCCGAGGGTCCGCAGGGATCAACTAGTCGGCAGATACATGAGTGGTTGAATCTTGAAGATTTTGGCCAGCACCTTCTTGATCAGCATCGACCTCTTCATCATCGCCATCTTCAGCCTCTGTTTCGGCAGAAGATTTTGCAGCTGCACGTCGAGCCTTGAATTCTTCAAGAGTGATCCTTGACAGATCAACATCAGGATAGAACTAGGCAACCAGACCTTTTGCAGCGTCAAACCCTGGGTCCAAAAACGGAACAACCGACTTTATCACCGTGGTTTTTAGCTCCGAAGAGGACCGATATTCAGTAAGGGCCTTCTCAGCGATCTCTTTCTCAGCATCCTGAGCCTTATCCAGGTCGGCCTTCAGAGCATCGATCTGCCTTTTCAAATCATCCTTCTACTCTCTGGATTTTGCTTTCTCCTCCACCAACGCCGCTTTGGCTTCCCGAGCTTCATTAAACTTCTCCTCAGCAGACTCCTTCAACTTCTTATTAATAAGGGTTAAATGCATTTTAGTACCATCAACTTTTGGGTTAGTTTCAATGTGGGCTACGAACTTTACATTGACTCAATTTAGTACCATAAACTTTTGGGTCAGTTCAATGTGGGCCACGAACTTTACATTTACTCAATTTAGTACCATCAACTTTTGGGTCAGTTTCAATGTGGGCCACGAACTTTACATTGACTCAATTTAGTACAAAATTAAAAAGTTTGGTTTCAATGTAAGCCAAACTCATAACACCGTCCATAACAACTAAATAAATAATTTTTGTTGTATATTAACAGCCCACTTAATGTTTTCTCATAAATAATTTTTTTATTTTCTTATAAATATTAAAATATTTGTTAAACTAAATAAATAATTTTTGTTGTATATTAAAAGTATTAAAATATTAAATAAAGTATTTTTAAATATTGTTATTAAGACTTTTTAAATTATTTTATAAATATTAAAGTAATAAAAAATATTTTTTATTTTTAATGATGTGACAATTTTAGATATGAAGAGATGATTGGGAGACATGATGTGATAATACATAAAGTTTGGGATTGAGAATTATGTCTAAAATTGCAAATTCTGTTATAATATGCAGATAATAAATTTTATGTAAAATTGGAGATTATGTATTGCATAATTTTTATAATAAAAATTAGAGAGGGGATATAAAATGACTGGCATTAAAAGCTTATATGACGTGTTGGGGATTGGAGATTATTCAAATTTTAGGGAATTCTTCACAAAATTGGGGATTGTGAAGACTAAACTTTTGCGTTTGGCCTACATTGAAACCAAACTTTTTAATTTGGTACTAAATTGAGTCAATGTAAAGTTCGTGGCCCACATTGAAACTGACCCAAAAGTTGATAGTACTAAAATGCATTTAACCCTATTAATAATATCTATGGAGCCTTTGGCTCGTCTTGCATCCCGAGCTGCCCGAATGGAATGAAGTCCAATAAGTGCGCTCTACATAGAAGTTCGTAAAACCAGTTAGCTAAAATGAAACAGATCAGTAAAACGCTTGAAAAACCAAAATCAACAAGTAAATACCTTCAAAGCTGAATGGGCGAGCTGCTCAGAAAGATCGGATGATGACATTTTTAGGATTGCCTCCTAATCGGCATGTCCTAGCAGACCTTTAAGGGCCTTCAGGCTTGAAAATGGGCTGTTCAAAAATGTGCTCCCGATTGTCAGCCCAAAAAGCGTCAGAGGGGCTGACAACCCAGCACTCAGCTAGTCCCCTGTAGAGCCACGAGACGCGCGGACTCCAGGACCTGATCATGCGTCAAAACCAGCCCCGATCTTGGTAGGGATCGGAATTCCAGTAGTAACCGTTTCCTCAAATCGTGTCTTCTTTTTTTTCTTATGGGCAGCAAGCTCAACCCTGGCCCATTTCACTTGGGCTGATGATGAAGGGTTATTCCCCGGGGGGACTCCCGCCAGCATATCCTCGCTATTAACGTCCATACCTGTAATAAACAAAATACCCGATAAACAAAAGAAGAGGATATTCAAAAAGAAAAAAAAATTGTTCGAGGCAATGAATTCAGGATACCTTTTTTGGAACGATTTGCTTCTCTTCGACAGACCTTTTGTCTGTCTACCCGATCAATGATAACTCCCAAGATCCGAGCTTTAGTCCTTCGATCCTCAACTCCGATCTGAAAATTGCGGTATTACTGAAGTATGGGCTTGATTGGACGACCATCTATCGTCGATTCAAGAAATATGCAAGGAACGAGATCGGCGAACGCAACGTGGTGTTAATGAGCCAAGTAGTGCGGGATCTAGTTCCGATCGTCACGCAAAATATTAAAACCGCTCTCATATCTCCACAACCGATCAATACGTCCAATAATGCAATCGGTCAGAGTCGGGCAACGAGTAATTTTGTCGACTGTCACAAAGGAACAATTGATGTTAGAACTGGGAAATAATAGTATAAACAAGATCAGTCCATTTGAAAAAGATTCTCGAGACAAAACCTGGTCGGGGACTCCACTCTCTTGGGACGGGGAATATGTGCTCTTCATCTTCCCTGAACTCCCACCCAAGGCCACTTAAGAAGAAATACTTATTCTTTCATCCTTTGATTGAAGAGGGAAGATCGCCAATTCCATGCCTCTTCGTCCGGTTTCTGAGATACCACCACCTAGGAGAGACCCGAGCATTCTCCTTGACGAAGCACATGAACTTCAGACCACCGAAGTTCAGTGTCCATCCCAGAGATCTCCATAAAACCATGAACCCGAGGTGAACTCTCCACGAGTTCGGGGTAAGCATTCGGACACACACTTAGTCGGTGGAGAACCTCTCTAACAAACAGTTGTAAAGGAAGTCTAAGGCCGACCTTAAAAGCCTCCTTGTAAAAGCACACCTCACCAGGAAGAACGTCGGTGGCTCGGATCTTAAGACCAGGGATCCAGATCCTGACTGAATTGGGAATATGATACAACTTTCTAAGTTTGGACTCTCGCTCTTCCCCCATCATATTGATATGGAGGAAAGGGTATAGAGGATTTGGAAGTGGTTCCCCGACCCTCTGATTAGGAATTTGTTCGGGCGGAGGGGACTGTATCGGGTCTATGTTTAGGGTTTCACAAGATGACCCCGACATACCAGCCTCAGAGCCACCACAATTCGAGGATTGAGGCATGCCAGTAGGTCGAGCCCGACCCGACATGGTTTTCTATAGTTATTTGGCCCGCAAGAAAGATTGCCGGAAAACTCAAACAAAAACTACGAATACTGGAAAAATCTAGAAAAAAGGCCTAAAAACACGAAAATAAACGGTGGAAATGATAAAAAGGGGCACGAAAATACCTTTTGAATGGAGAAGAAGGCCGAAAAACGGAACGAATAAGGCAAGACGGACACTGGAAATCTCAAAATAACTCCGGTGAGCTCTCACAGTACTCTGGCGGCTATTCGAAGTGAGAAAGAGGTGAAATGAGAGGGAAAAATTCTTTCCTCACCTTTATAGATTACCCTACATGCGACAGTCGGATGATCGACACGTGGCATCTTTTAATGATGCTGATTGAGGCAACCGAGGGGGCCATAAATGACGCCTTCCAAAACCGTCACCTCAAACACGACTCCCAAGCGACGACTGACGCCTCGAACTACGAAACGCCACCAAATGATGAACCGACTACTCCATTCTGAAGGTAAACAAAAATTCATCCCCGATCACCAACCAAATCGTCTGATAATATTTAATCATAGGTCTCCTGAACTCCGATCTTAAAAAGATCAATTTAACCCGGTGCGTTCATGATTCGACGTCCGAACAATAATGGTTCCGAAAACTTCTCTTGCCTACCAACTTTCCAAGATTGGTTACACTGACCTACGATGTCTCGTCAGAACCTCAAATCAATCTATCAACATTTTGTATACCGATTTCGTATATTTGTAAAATATCATCTATGATAAATATTCCACAACTAGGGGGCAACTGAAGAGGGTAAAAACTGTTGACCGATCATTTGAGGACACGTGGACAAGAATGTTCGATGATATAAACTGGACTGTATCCGATCGTGTCAACACACAACCCGACCGAAAGTAACGAACACCGATCTCTGTCATTTATACCCGAAATTGGGTTTACCGATCTGATGTAACTACCTCATCATGAACAAATCGGATCTAGACCGACAAATTTTGACCACCTGTGGTAAAACGTGTTTTCCTCTAACATCCAATAGCGACAGGCCGTTACGCTATTGGCGTATTACCTATCATACCCCTGAACGGCGTAACAGAAAGGGAACAAAGCACTCGAGTGTAGGGATGTCAACGGGGCGGGTTTGGGACGGATCACCCCTTTCCCAACTCCGTCCCATTTAAGAAAACCCCATCCCATTCCCGTCCCAAACCCGTGACGGGTCAAGATTTGGAATCCCATTACCGTCCCAATTAAAAGACCCCATCCCATTACCGTCTCGTCCCATTTACTATTTTCTTTATACTTTTCTCAATTTTCTCAATACCTAAATAAATTACAAAATACATCGATAAACATTAAAGATAATTGTTACTTCTAAGAGTAAAATAAATTAAACCCCTTAAGGGGCATGATTGAAATCTCATTTTATTAAGGAGAAACTTTATTGTATAATACCTATAAAATAAATATAATAAAAATACATAAACATATATAATCGGGGCGGGGCGGGTTTTTAAGCCCTCACCCCAAACCCGTCCCAAACCCTATAGGGTTTTCAAAAAAAATCCCAAACCCGCCCCTAACCCTATTAGGATGACCCCAAACCCTTCCCAATAGGGGCGGGGCAGGGCGGGTACCCAGATAAACCCGCCCCGTTGACATCCCTACTCGAGTGCAGATTCCCACGACCGCTCTATAAAAGAAGGAGGTCACTCCACATATGCAGGTACGTAACAACCCCGGTCTACATTAATTCTCTAGGTATTCTCTGATAACTGACTTGATCGTCAGAGCTTTGCAGGGAGAACACCACACCGGTGCAAGCAGATCACTCCTCAATCGGCGGTCTAAACCACCGGTTTGATTCCTTTTATCCCATCTATCCCTTTTATCCTTTTCCGACTTCATCTTATCAAAACAAAGTTTATCAAGAATTTGTTGTTATCCTTGCTAGAGTTCAAGAATTTGAGAGGGTCTACTTCCCATATGGCCATACCTCAAAATGCTAATTCAAGTATATGGGATTAGAATTGAAGTCTTGGATTAGATTCCACATCTTTCCCGTTTGGAAGAAAGTTGGATTGATTGAGATGCATGGAGAATTGGCTAGTTTCTTGGCCATTTTGGTAAGGAAATTTGAGCACTTTTGAAAAATCAAAGGTTTTACAAATATGCCATCCGTAGATTTACTAGAATCCTCAGTTAATTGAGCTGCTGATGATGTAGTGAAATCAGCTCCATGATTTGGAGATTTACTAAAATCCTCTGTTTTGTCATAGGTTGTATCAAGAATTCAAGATAAAAGTTTCCTGAATTTTGGACTTGACATCCATATTCCATATTCATGTATCAACGTTTCAGTTTGAAAAACACAACAAATTAGAAATTGAATAAGTCAACATTGGAGTGAGTTTGAATTATGCAATGGGGAATGACACTTTTGCATGGTGAAACAATTTAACCAAAATATATAAAAGCCTTATGAATAGGTTGTTCTGTTTAAGGTTTAATTGGAGCTGTTTCAACATAGCAGAGAGCATGATTAGCTTCAAAAGAACTGCTGAATTAATCCTTACTACGGAGTAAATTTTGTCCTGGCTGCGCTTGTCTCACTGGACGATATGAATGGAAATTTTTTCATGTGCAGCTATGGTTATAATGTAGAAATGTGATTTCGAGTACAATGAGAAACAACTATGGCAGTGGTAGATGCTCTTTGCTTAATGTTGGACCAAAAACAATGGAAAGATTGAATATCCCACCAAGAATTATTCAATGGCAAGAAATGAAGCACAAGTTCATTTCTTTCCTGAAGAAAAACCCAATTGGCAAACAGCTCAAATTTTAGTGACAATGAGAAGACTGGATAGCCTTTTAGATGACTGGAACCTTTGCTTTATTCTAAGTACAATAATTTTGTATCCTACAACTCCTGATTGACAACAAATACTGTTAGGGCTATATACTAAAAGTCATGTTTTTATGTAATAGACCTTAGTATTTATTTATTAATGAATTATGATATTGCATTTTAAATGCGAATCTGTATGAACTATGTTTGCATTATATTATATTCTAACGTTACGCATGTGTGTCTTTTATTCTACATAGTAGATGATCTGGTGTGTAGAGTTCGGCTTACACACAGAAGATCAGATCATCAGTTCTTGTAGAATATAAGCTTATTGTTCACAATCTGAGATGGAGCTGGACACACCATCGGTAAGATTGTAGCACATGATTTCAGTAGGTCTGTCTTGACTACGGGGAATGGTTTAGTTCCAACTTCATGTGCTAGTACACTTGTGTGTATTGAACGGGACCATATTGGGGTAATTATTTTATACTGACACATAAAATAATTAATACCTCATGGTTATTATGAATACTTATACTCTTAATCCCGAACTAATTAATAGACACATGCATTTATTGTTAGTTATTTTCATTCATAAAGAGTGAGATCTTTATAGGTCAATAATCTCGATGAGTTGGATAATTGCATTAATTGTATGGTGAATATTAATTATTAACGGAATCCACGTCCCGGTATAGGGATTGATGATACCCCCTTGAGGATACTTATAAGTTTTGATTATGTCAAACCCTGTAGGTGCACTACTACAAAAAATGCTTTAGAGGACAGTTAAAAACCATCCTCATAGGTATTAGAGGACAGTCGGACGACTGTCCTAACAGGCCGTGTTTTCATTGGCGCGGGCACTTTTGAAGACAGGTTTCAACTGTCCTCAAAAGTTAACTTTTAAGGACAGGTTTCAACTGTCTTCAAAAGTCTAATTCAAAGACAGTTAAATACAGTCCTCAAAACTCACATTTGAAGACAGTTTTAAACCGTCTTCATGATATATTTTGAAGACAGTTTTAAACTGTCCTTAAAAGGTCCGGATATTTTTTAAATATTTTTTTTATTTGTTTTAAATTGATATGGATCGATTTAATTTTTTTTATTAACCCTCACTAATATGCTTGTTTGGGCAACCTATTTCCTGTTAATGTCACTACATGCACGCCAAATATAACGAATTAAAATAAAGGAAGCTAATAAAATAAAAGATTTCTCAATTTACATAACACTAAACCCCACATATTCAAAGTCACATACAAGCTATATAGCAAGTGTTTAAAAATTGAAATATCCCCCCTCCAATTACATCTATTCGAGGAATAATGCGCAACAAAGCAAAAGAAACTCCATAATGTTCAATTACAAAACATGCCCAGTTGTACTGCAAAAGGAGCTAGTACCCATTCCAACTGGAACTTGTGCAACTGAGATTGTCTTTCAATAAATTAATATCATAAGAGTAGCGCTTGATGAAGTTGTCTGAATCATATATAATGTACCCATAGAATATGATTGATGCCAAACCTCCATATATCATCGACGAGAGCTTACCAGTGGAAACAATATCTGTAGTTTAAAAAAAAAAAAAAGATCTCTAGTAAGTAAAAGACCCAAAAGAAGCCACTAGGGTTAGCCCAGTTCATGAGAGATTGTACGTGAATAGGGTAAGATTAGGCTTAGATCACGGGTTCAAATCCTGTCCATTACAACCCAAAAAAAATAAAAATAAAAATAAAAAGGACCCAAAAGAACATGACATAAAAATTTACAATCTGAAAGTCTGAATATAGAAGAGATGTGAACAGTAAGATCAACATATCTGGATCATGGCAAAGACTATAAGCACAATAATAGCACCAAATAAGAAGGGTCCAAGGAAATTGAAATCATATCGACAAATTGTGGCTATCACTTTGTGGGTGTTGCACAGATGTGAAGAGTGGTACTTAAAGGACCAAAACTCGGGCCATCTTTTTCATACCAAATGATAAAGTATTGTCATGTCAACATAATATGTATAGTTGACTAACGTGGCCATGCCAACAATTGAGTTGACATGACAATTGATGCGACATGCTACTCTATCTACACAGATTTTAAAAAAAATAGCACTAGTTAGAATTGAGGTTCAGTTGCTCCACTTAAGGCCTAGGCAATATATATGAGTTTAGTTTCAAACCCAAAGGCAAGCCCTACAAATATTTGGGTCAAAAGGCACAGACCTCAACCCATATTGAAATTTTAAAACAGTGGAAAAATAATATCTTGATGGATTTGGAGCAAGAAGATCCCAAAATATTATAAAATTAGAAACTCCAAGAAGTATGCAACTGATCATGGATTTGAAATGATGAACCCACAAGCAATAAGTAAACCAATGAAGCTTTTTCAAGTTCGCTTGTAATCGGTAAGTTAAAAAAAAAAATAGTCATAAACAAACCTGCCATTCCATTTTCTTTCCATTAGAAACAAACAGGGGCCTCAGTATTTTAGTCTTCAAATACAACAGAAATTACATGTAAGGTTAGATGAAAAAGTAAGATGAAACACTCACCAAGCATGGAAACAGAGATAAAGCAACTGCACTGATACATCATACCATCATAAAATTCTAAAACACATTGCAAACTGGGCCTATAAGCTAATTGCATCTTTTTCCCCCTACCATTTGATGAAAAACTGACTTGATACTCAATTAATATTACTTATTTTATTATTATTTCTATTAATGCAACAATAGTAGCATCAATGAACTGAAGATGCTATATTTGCTCCCAAAAGGGAGAGAGAAAGGGATTGCAAAAAAAAATAACTGTGCACATTACACAGGTACTGAGTAATTTTTGAAATTTTATGAGCCATACCATGATGCCTCCTTACTTAATAGTATAGATGATGAGGACAACAACAACAACAAAAATAAGAATAATAGATGCTGATAACAACAAGGACACTAATAATAAATGCATGCAATACAACAAAGCTAACATTATATAACGAAATCTAAAGCAAAGTACGTCTACCAAAGCAACTTTCTTTTTCAAGAAGTATGCCCAACTTACGAAGTATATTAAAAAACTTTCTTTTTCGTTTTGAACAGAAATGTTGTATTGCAGAGACCAATACATATAGCCAAAAACTCTTTAAAGCCACACAAGATATTGGGCAAGTTAATCCAAGAAGTACGCCCATTACTTCACACCCAAATCCTTGTAAATATAACATGAATATTCACAAATGACTCATTCATAACATAAATCAGCAAAACAACAATGATATCAAAAATAATATATCTCAAATGAAATCAAAAAATAAAAAATAAAAGCCTCACCTGTTGCTTCAAATAAGTGATGTCTACGTAAGATATAAAACCAAAGAACGGCTCCATCTGCCTCTAGAATGGGTTGGGGCAGGCATGAGCTGCAGGGACAATCAGACCAATCAATCCAATGAAGAAACACAAATTTTTTGAAAAGAAAACAAAGCACTATTTTCAGTGGGAACAGTACTAGGATTAATAACAGCATTCACAGCAGCCAATAGCTCTTCATGTCCATCATCTGAACCAACTAAGAAAATTGAACCACAAGTTAGCAAAGAACCAAACCAAATAATCACAGAAATTTGAGAATTCAGAAGATTTTTTTATTGATAATTTAGAGTGCTACTACCTAGAAAATCTGCTGTTGCATTGACCACTGTATGCCTTTGACGAGTATAAGCCCTACAGTCAGACAGTTTCCGAGTTGGTGGACGACCTGCTTTGCTGAGTGGAAATATTCATAATATTATCAGATTTTAATCTAAGCAACCCAACATTGTTAGACTAAAAAATAGGGAGGACATTTGTCAAATAATCCCAAAGCTTGGCAAGGAGTAAAAAATATAACCTTTCAGCCTTATCAAAACCAACTCTGGCACTTCCAAGCTGTTTTGCTGTTCCCACATTGCTAGGCTTCTCAACAGACATTGGCATGAGAGACCTTGTGGAAGTAAAACCCCGCCCAGTCCTCCCTTGTCTCCGAATGCCATCTCCAAGGTCTTCTCCACTAACCAGCTTATTCTTTCTCGTCGAAAGCACCAATTTTATGGGGTGAGCAGGTTTAGCTTTTAATAGAAGTATATCCATGTATTTTCTGCTGTATTTGAAGACTAAAATACTCTAAGGCCCCTGTTTGTTTCTAATGGAAAGAAAATGGAATTGTTTATGACTATTTCTTTTCTTTTTTTAACTTAACGATTACAAGCAAACTTGAAAAAGCTTCATTGGTTTTGTTTTGTTTTTCAATTCCGTAGGAACTAGGCAATTTACCAGATGGTCAAAATCATTTCCCAAATTCTCTTATTTCAAACACCAACTACTGCCATTATGAATTGAATATGAACAATATATCAGTGACTATAATAAGGCACATGTCATGAATTGTCACACAAAGGCGTAGATTACCGTTTCTTAACTAATCTCAAACCCATACAAATAAGCAAGATAGAAAAACCCATTTCATTCTACGCTACAAATGCAAGAGTAAGAATCAAGAAATGTCACTACAAATTACCAAAACCAGTGTAATTTAACCGCCTCCAAACCGCAAGGGAACCCATGAATATATTAAAGATAATTATGACCCAAAGTCCAACAAAATTAGGCCCTAGCTTAGAGGTTCTGAGACTAAATCCCAGAATTGTCCAAGTGGGTTTGTGCAGCATGGTGTCAAAATAGGTTCAGTGCATCATTTCAGTTAAGGGAGCATGCTAGTCAGCCCTATATTAGTATTAAAAAAGAAAGTATTTTTGGTGCAGTATTATAGCTTAGTATTAAAGTGCTCTTACCATAGCATTGCTGAGAAGTGATACTCCCAATAACAAGAGTATCTTCGAATGATAATCTGGAACTCAATGTCCACTACAAAAGAAAAAAAAAATCAAAACTGCAGGTATGAATTGTCAATATCCAAAAACCACTCCTTTATAAGTATATATTATATATAAAGAGTTTATAGAAGATTTATACCTAAATATGAATATGTCTACCCAGCAATGTTGCGCTATAGCTTTAATCCAAGTGTTCCCAACACTACAAAACAGGGGTTTCACTAGCACAAATACAATTACAATGTCAAATACAATTATATCAATATAAAGTGGTAATAAAGTAGATTAAGGATTAAACTATAACCCCAGGACATGGAATCAATTCATGAAACTTAATTAAAGTTTATGGCATAATAAAATTTATTACTAAAAAAATGAAATAAAGAAAATGGAGGGCAGAGAGAAACAATGTTAAA
>JAESVK010037803.1:2997-14322 GCA_017140935.1 Hamamelis virginiana
TCAAAAATTTTAATAAACCAACCGTTAGATAAGATAAATTTCTTATACATGTCATTTATCCCAAAAGTCATTGTGATCCAACGGTCACATTTTAAAAATTCTCACTATAAAAAAATATGATATTTCTAAGTATAATAATTTTTACAGCGAAATTATTTTCATAAACCAACCATTGGATCACTTTGATTTTTTAGCATAAATGACCTATATAAGAAATGTATCTTCTCCAACGGTTGTTTTTTTTTTTAATATTCTAATTAATTTAGTATTTTAAAAATAATAATAGATATGTGGTAAAAAAAAGAGTAAAGGGGAAAATTATTATAATTAAAAACCATTATAATTATAGTATAAATTATTTTTGGCATCCCGCCAATTGGTAGCCGCTTGAACATTGAAAGGATTTATGCAAATCCTTTTGTTACCAATTTAGAGCCGTCTAAGAAGCCTCCACTACTTTCCTTTTTGAATTCATCTACATAGAAACCGGCTTGAACATTGAAAGGATTTATGCAAATCCTTTTGTTACCAATCTGGTGCCGTCTAAGAAGCCTCCACTACTTTCCTTTTTGAATTCATCTACATAGAAATCTGCTTGAACATTAAAAGGATTTATGCAAATCCTTTTGTTACCAATCTGGTGCCGTCTAAGAAGCCTCCATTACTTTCCTTTTTGATTTCATCTACATAGAAACCCTAAAGATATTAGGAGAAGAAAGCTTGAAGCCAAGCATCCGTTGCTTTTCTGTGTGCCCACCTTCATCACGGTGCTCTGAGTTGTGAAGCTGCTTGGGGTATGTTCTTCATCAACTATACCATTGCTTATTACTTGATATCATATCTTGCCACGTTAGATTGAATATGAGCCATTGCTTTCATGCTTGACATCATATTTTTATTTTTATTTTTTTCTTTTTTATCACTTCCAAGTTTGATTGTATATTATTTCCAACTTATACTAAATCTGAACCATTGTCTTGGATTGTTTATTATTTTTAAGTTTGATTACATAGGGATGGATAAAACATAAAACCATTAATTCAAAGAATAATTAAATATTATTTCCAAGTTACATTGAATCAAAGCATGAGAAGCAGTAAAATGATTAGCATTCAGGTTATAAACTCAGCTAGGCGCACAGCCTGTTCTATGCAAGTCCAAGACCCTCTTGTGTTGCAATTTCTCTGTTGGGCCACCCCATTCATAGCTAGATCTTCCCCCTAGCACATGTTAGTTCTTTGGGGACCTTCCCAAGTATGTGAATCATGTAACAAGTTAAGGGTTCATCAGTATGATCATAAATACATTAACAATTTAAGAAAAATACTATATATAAAGATGACAAGCGAACATCATTTTTTTAGGAAAAAAAAAAAAAGAAGCCAACTAAAAATAGGATAACATTATCAAGACAGAGGAATATGGAATCATATTTTCAATCAAACAATTATAACAAATTGATGTAGAAGACGTATGGAATGGTCATTGATAGAAAACAAAAGAGCACATTAGTTAAAAATAAAGGGAAGGCTTGAAACATGCATTTCATATATTAGCACATTAGTTGCTGATATAGCAACAGCACAAGTCATAGATCTAATTCCAATCCAATTTTCACTCAAGTTTAAGATTGAAGGAAACAAAAAACCAAACCCAAAAAAATAAAGGGAACCCAACACATAGTATCTCACCAAATTAAATTAGTAAATAATGATACGCTTAATAGACATAGTATCTCACCAAATTAGATAGGTTGGACCCCTAGAGGAATCAATCACCTTGTAAATTAGAGCTGCTCCTTTTTGAGTACCATCACCTCCAATTATGTACACCTCGAACCAGAAAGAGATTAGATTTTTTCATAAACTTTGAAAAATTTAAGCTCTTCAAACAACAAGGAAAAGGGAAACAGAAATGAAGCTGATTTATCCCCCAGTCTTGAATGTTATCAAACTGTCTTGTTGGTATCATGACCTCCTCGTGAAGTGCGAAGAAAGATGCCACCACGTTTATGGATGTCATTGACAACTTTTGGTGTCAATATATGTCATGGTATTTTTAGAGTAGAAGCCTCTATATCCTCCCTAATGATATGGGATGCAAACAATTTTTAATGTTAAAAAACAAAAGGTGGTGGAGATTTCATAAAGACAATATTATTATAAAAAAGCAAACAATATAAATAATGTGAGGATTTAGACATCAATCCTCTGTAAATGTAGGGATTTAAATTTACTTTTCTAATGAATTCAATAATAATATGCTATGTGTTAAGCCATTATCCTAAGTGCCTTAAAAATGAAGGGTGACCACTAGATAGAAAGTGAGCAAATCAATGACCATGAAAATTATATTGAGTGAGCTCCATCATAGAGTGAATAAAATCCACATTCAAGAGATAGGATGGTATACAGATCTTGTGACAAGAATTCTAAGTTCAATTTTTTCTTGTTCCAAGTTATTTATAATTCAAATGCTACATCAAATGCTACAAAACCTACCGATAAAACCAATAGCATTATCCAATGATCAATTAAATCAGGCTGCCTAAGTTTAATAAAAATTACCAATCTACACCATAGTGAACTATTTATTTCATTGATGATGATGAGCAAAGCTGGAAACACCAAGAAAAATCAAAAAGCAGATCAATTACCATCACAGTGAGAAAGAAAGCTACCTGCAGAACCAAAGCTAAAGACGACAAAGAGAGGGTAGCACCAATCACTATAGCCTCGTCAATACTTCTTATGTTAGTAGGTTAAGATGGAATTTTTAAAATCAGAAAGACTTTCTTTACCAAACCTGCAATTTAAAACACTCAATGCAGATCACAACTTAAATTTGACTTCTGTTCAGCCAACTTCATAAGTCCATGGAAAATGAATTCCAGAATCTACAGCCATTATTCATTAGACCTTTGTGCCTTATAATCAACAATCCAAATCTCATGATCCACTCATAATCTAAAATGTCTTTCAGGAACCCCCCCAAAGTTAGATCTCCACCACAGTTGTAATATCACCTTTTTAACCTTTGTGTTAAAAAGAAAAAGATAAATAGTTTGTAGTTTAAAAGTGACTTGCACAAAAACTATCTTATAATGGACATAAGAATAACTAAAGTTTTTTGTAAGAATTTCATTTCAAGTATCATCATAAAGCATATTGAATTATTGAAATTATTGTAACTTGACCATCAGGCTAGATCATAAATATTAGTTCTTAAATTTGTTAATTTAAAGGGGAAGAGAAAATGTAAATTCATCTCAATATTTTTAACTACAAATTATTCAGTTTTCATACTAAGTTATGCTCAATCGCAGATGCTAAACTACTGAAGACACACCACACCAATAGCTAGATATTAATCAATCTAGGACAGTTTTATAAACTTTATGAAGCGTTACCTGTGCAAGTGTAATATTGCATATTATTGAAGTATTTGCATTTCCACCTAGTGCAGGCTGCAATATGCGTGTGTCTTGGTAGGGAACATACTATATATCAGTTTTCATAAAGTTTTATAAACTTTAAGATCCAATTGACTTGGAAACAGGGCCCTAACCTAAAATTAAAATCATGAGGACAAAAATGCACAAACTCTAGGGATGAAACCTTGATTGTGTGCAAATTATGATGAAAGATTATTGGAGATACACTGCAGCCACTAAGAAAGGTTGTAGAATTACTAACAAAATAAAAGCATTTACTGAGCAGACAGGGAAAATGAAAGAAAGATCAACCAAAATGGGACAGATAAATCTATTATACAAACAACAAAAAAAATAATTCGTCCTAACTTTTTGGTTCACATCTTAAGCACAGTTCAGCATAAAAGATAATTAAATTTACATATTATTGTTAGATCAAACCACACATAATTTATTAAAATGCTTTCTAAGACCCAGTCTTTCCGACTCTGAAATCAAATTTCAAAAATATTTGGGAATTGGTACATACCTTCTTAAAATAGAGCTGAAAATCAAATTGAGTCTGAATCAGTAGGTAATTGGTGTGTTCCTGCATCAAGAAGATAGTGAGTAAATTTTGAAAGCATCCAAATCTTAAAATTGAATGTGAAAATCCAAAACATACTATATAGAACTGAAAATAGTGAGCAAGTTCAACAACAATAGAGGGTGAAACCCTCCGAAATTTTGTGTCTAATCCTCATTCAACTATGCTCTTTCAACTCAAATTCTATTTAAACTATTTTGATTAAGTGATTTGATGAAATAACAGAGAGTAGTGAGAGAAACAGAGAAGAGACGTATGAGAGAGATAGCAAGAGAGAGAGAGAAATCTGGAGCTTGAAGCTTCAAAAATGGAGGTCAGAACAAATGCAACGGGTTTAGAGAGAAAGAGTTGCATGTCGAGAGTGAGAGAGAAAGAGGGAAAGAGAGAAGGCCCCGACGTGAAGGTATGGGGTGGGATTGCAAAAAGGATGGCTGAGTCTCCAAAGGGATGGGTTTGCTGCCATAGGGCTTTACCAAAATAGAGAGAGACATAAATGGGGGCTGGAAAAAAATAGTTCATGTTTATTGGTTTTCCATGGTAAATTATTTTTTTTCAAGGGTAAAATAGTAAAATGTCTACAAGATATTTTTTTTCAGGTTTTTTGCAAGATGCATATAAATACCCACATGCCATGGGTTTGCTTCTTGAATATATAAAGTCTACATTTACTTCAAACATGCATTTCATCTAATTAATTGTGTCCCAAATCAACATATATATTTTTCTTAATAACAATTTAAATTAAACACAATCTAAGTATGGTTCTTTAAAACCTAATTAATGTGATGCAGGTAGGAATATTTAACAGATGTTGGTCTGACCTTTTTTTTTATGGGCATTAATAACACCAATAATTGAATAGGACCAAACAACTTGCTGAAGCGAATTTGATATATTAAGTGTATTGAATATAAGATAGATTTGATGTGTTTTAATTATTGGAATTTCAACCTACCCCTTAATTTTGATTGAAATTAATGTGATGCAGGTAGCAATCTCAAACTTTTGCAACCTCAAACTTTTATTTGATGTTATTTAGGGATTTAACTGTATACTTTTTGTTTATTTCCTATATATTTGAATTATATTTATTTTAATAAATTGAGTATTTTGATATTATTTTGATACATGTGTTTTAGTGAATGGTGATAGGCTAGGAGGTTCTGGGTGAGCCAAATGAAAACCTTTTTGTGAATTGCTTGTTGTAGTATGGTAGTAGGTTTTAGCCTAAGAGAAACTAAGGTATGCAATTTTTTTTTTTTATATGTCAAAATGTAGAAGGGCCTCATTCTAGGAACTCGCTTAGGGCCACCCAAACCCACAGGCCAGCCCTGATGGAAATTAATTAGTCAAATGCAAATTTTAGATCTATAATAGCATTCCATATATATATATATAGAAATTAAGGGCATTAGGATTAGGATTCATAATGCATGCATAATGAGTAGTAAAGACCAATTTGTTTGTTCAACTTGTGATAGCTAGGGACATCAAGATGGATAAGAGTTGGTTGCAGCTTACAGATAGGGCTTGCATCGAATACAGGAGAGGAATAGAACAATTTATGGAAGTTGCACGTCATTATACAGACCAACGTAATAGAACTCGGTGTCCGTGTAGAAAGTGTAGAAATGTGTACTACAAAGATCTTGATGAGGTGCATGATGACTTGTATGAGTATGGGATGGATAAAATGTATACCCGGTGGTATCATCACGGTGAAACTTATGAAGAACTAGTGAGGGAGGATGACAATGAATGCCTGAAAGATAATGAAGTTAGAGATGATAGTGCCATGCAAGAAATTATGGAAGACTTGTATGCTGGATCATTCATGGATACTTTTGTGGGGGAATCATCTAACACTCATGGGACCCAGGTGCCAATTGGGGAAGCATTTAGCAACCACGATCCTTGTGATTTTGAAGGGGAGGGAGAAGCATTTAGCAACCATGATTCTTGTGATTTTGAAGGAGGGGCAGATAAATTTTCACGATTGTTGAGAGATTTTGAGTGTGAACTTTATCCAGGTTGCCATAAGTATTCGAAGTTGTCATTTATTGTAAAGTTGCTACATATTAAGTTAATCAATGGTTGGAGTAATAAATCTTTCAACATGATACTTGAGTTGTTTAAGGATACCCTTCCTGAAGGAGAGAAGTTGCCAAAGAATCATTACGAAGCTAATAAGGTTCTGCGAGACCTGGGCCTTGGATATGAGACGATAGATGCATGTAAAAATGATTGTATACTCTTTTGGAAGGAATATGAAATGGATGATAAATGTCCGAAATGCAATGAGTCTAGATACAAATATGAAAATGCTAAGGGTAAAAAGATTCCACACAAAGTCTTGCGTTACTTTCCCATAAAAGAGAGATTGCTGAGATTATTTATGTGTAGAAAGACAGCTTCAGACATGAGGTGGCATAAAGAGAAACGTTTTGAGGATCCGGAGGAGAAGGTATTGAGGCATCCAGCAGATTCTGAAGTTTGGCATGAATTTGACAAGAACTATGGTTGGTTTGCGAAGGAACCACGGAATGTTCGGCTTGGATTGGCCAGTGATGGCTTTAATCCATTTGGTAACATGAGTAATGCTTATAGCATGTGGCCAGTAATTCTTATGCCGTACAATTTGCCTCCATGGAAATGTATGAAAGAACCATTCTTTATGATGTCATTGCTTATTCCAGGACCGAAGTCTCCTGGAAATGACATTGATGTCTATTTACGACCATTGATAGACGAATTGAAAGATTTGTGGGAATATGGCGTAGAGGCTTATGATATGTCATCTAAAGAGAGATTTCGTTTGCATGCAGCATTGTTGTGGACCATTAATGACTTTCCTGCTTATGCAAACTTATCAGGGTGGAGTACAAAAGGCAAATTGGCATGTCCTACTTGTAATAAGGAAACATCTTTTTGTTATTTGACACATGATAGAAAGATTTGTTATATGGGACATCGTCGCTTTCTCCCACAAAATCATTATTGGCGGAGAAAGTACAAGGAATTTGATGGTGAATGGGAGCGAAGATTGGCACCTAAAATACTATCCAGTGATGACATACTAATGCAATTGGAGTCGGTAAAAAATGTTGAGCTCGGGAAGGGACCGAACAAAAAAGAAGAGAAAACGTGCTGAAAATGAGTTGAATTGGAGGAAAAAAAGTATTTTTTGGGAATTGCCATACTGGAGATCAATTAAGTTGAGGCATAATCTAGATGTCATGCATATTGAGAAGAATATATGTGACAGTGTCTTGGGAACAATGATGAATATAGAGGGAAAAACAAAGGATAGCATAAAGGCTCGCATGGATTTGCAGGAAATGGGTATCAGGGAGGAATTACACCTACAAAAAGATGATGACAAATATTTGCTACCACATGCTTGCTATACATTGTCTGCAGATGAAAAGAAGAATTTTTGTGAATGGATGAAGTCAGTCAAACTTCCAGATGGGTTTGCATCAAATATCTCTCGGTGTGTAAGTGAAAATAATTGTAAGATTGCAGGTATGAAAAGCCATGATTGCCATATTTTCCTACAACAGTTACTGCCAGTGGTAATACGTGGATACTTGCGAAAGGATGTTTGCAATGCATTAACTGAGTTGAGTTTATTTTTCAAAGAGTTGTGTAGCAAGACATTGAAGTTGAATATGTTAGAGCAAATGGAAAAAGACATTGTCATCATAATATGTAAGCTTGAAAAGATATTTCCTCCAGCATTTTTTGATGTGATGGTACATTTAGCAATTCACCTTCCTCGTGAGGCGATCCTAGCTGGACCTGTGTCATTTCGATGGATGTATCCAATTGAAAGGTAATGAGCAATGTTATTTAATCATTGTTCACATTTCTTAAAATTTGATATGTATTTTAACTATATTTGTTGACATGGTAATGTATGTTAATAGGTTCTTATACACTTTGAAGAAATATGTGAGAAATAAAGCACGTCCAGAAGGTTCAATTGCTGAAGCATATATAGACAATGAATGTATGAATTTTTGCTCAATGTATTTTGAAGACATTGAAACAAGATTCAATAGACTAGAGAGAAATGATGATGGATTTCAAGGACAGCAAAGTGGAAGGTTGTCTGTCTTTTCAGCAAATGTACGCTTGTTTGGAGCTGCAACTTATGTTGAAATGGGTATAAATGAACTTCATAAAGCTCATATGTACGTGCTAAGTAATTGCTCCGAGATGTATCCCTATATAAAGTAAGTAAACTATCATGTTGTGTACATCCTTCACATTTTTTCTTCTTTTTTGTATCATATAATATTTGTATACTTTATATATAGAGAGCATAAGGAATATATCAGGAGACAAGGCGAAACTAATGTTCAACAGAGGCATGAACAACAATTTGTAAAATGGTTTGAGGAACATGTAAGTGTTTGGATTAAAGATACTTGAACATTTTTTAAAATGCACAGTGAACATTTATTAAAATTTATTCACTTTGTTTATACTTGATATCTTTAACTAAATTGCCCTTTAATGTATGCGCAGAAATCTCCTAACGTTATGGATGAATTAGTTTCATTAGCACGTGGTCCTGATCCACGAGTTATACAATATTCTGGTTGCATTGTCAAGGGGAATAGGTTTCATACCACTGAGCGTGAACAATTTCTTAAAACTCTTAATAGTGGGGTTGTCGTAAAAGGGGAGCACAAAGGTCTTGAAATTGACTTCTTCGGCAAATTGATTGCTGTTTTCGTTCTAGAATATTGTGGGGGTAATCGAGTGATCCTTTTCAAATGTGATTGGTGGGATATTAGTAATAAAAAGGGAATATACACAGATGAGTATTTCACAAGTGTTAATGTGTCTAATACATGGTATAAGGATGACCCATTTGTGCTAGCATCTCAAGCTGATCAAGTCTTTTACCTTAAAGACACTAAATTAAAAGGTAGTTGGTATGTTGTTCAAAAGGCACCTCCCAGAAACTCGTACGATGTTCCAGAGGTAATAGCAACAGAAGAAAATGAAGAAGTTGATAGGGATGATGAACATGAACAATACGAGTCATACAGGATTGATGGGTCTGTCCAAAATGATGATCTTGATGTTGGTTTGCTTAGGGGTGATGTGGATCCAGAATATATTGACGCCACTACCGTGAGTATGAATATTATGGTAAATGATCAAGTTGAAGGCACTTTTATCAATGATGATGAAAGTGATGATGAAGATGATACAATGATTGATTACAATGATGATGAGGAACAACTGCTGCCTACTAATGATGATACAGACACAGAAGATATATTGTGACTACTTATTAATGAATATTAATTCTTTCATAATCTCTTTGTACTTTTTTTAAATTACTTTTTGTGGACTAATTTATTTTTGGAAGGATCGCATAAATTAATCTTTTCTTAATTGATATTTATTGTTATGTAGTTTTTTTGGTATACAGTTTTTATGGCACCAGGTTTACGTTTACGTGCACCATTATCCAACTTGTCAAGTAGCATTGCTTCTGCAACAGATGTTGCTGGATCATCGGATTTAATTGCTCCTGCACCCAATATTCCTAATACTAACATGAGTAAGCTTATATACTTAATTATATTCCATATTCTGCTAGTATTTTATTATCATTTTTTGTGGTATTTCAGTGTAGTTAAGTTTTGAAGGGAAAAAAAAGGGTTTAAAAATTGTTATATAAAAAAAATCCATTTTTTTCCCTAGATACAGGAACTTTTAGAAGAAGACGTGGTAGGTCACGTGGCATCGCACTGGCTAGGCATCGTGAGATTACCGGTACACGTCCTAAGATCATTTTTCCACCCGGAAAACTTGTACCGGTGGGTAATTGGTCTAAGGAGTTTTCTACGGAAATCGGAATATTATGTCGTCGGTTTGCACCTTTGACATGCAAATTGTGGGGATATGTGCCAGCTACAGATAAAGCAATAATATATCAACGTATTGAAGTAAGTAATGAATATCGTTTCTTTTGTACCATTATAGTTCATATTGTTTATATTAAATATCTGTGTAACAAAAACATTGATTTGTTTCAGGATAAATTTGAGATCGACTTGGAGCTTCCTAACGTAAAGAGAGGGCTCGAAAAATATCTTGCTACTCGATTTAGAAATTACAAACACAGATTGCACAAACACTACAAAGAGAATGGAAGGGGTGATCAAGCTCGTCAAAACCCCTACGATAGTGTTTCACAGGAGAACTGGGATGTGATTTGCGACAACTTTGAGGATCCTCAATTTAAGGTACATTATTATTAAATTTAAAAATATATATTATTTAAATATTATATTGATAACAATCTTAATAACAATTTGTGAACATATTTTACACAGAAACGAAGTGAAACAAATGAGGCAAATAGGAAGAAGTTATTAGAAAACCACCGTGCAGGCTCGAAGCCATTTGTTCGGCTTCGTCATGAGATGGTATCAATTACACATATTTGTATTTTATTAAAAACAATACTTTGTTAATTGGCTTGTTAAGAAAATAATTATAAATATTCTATTATGGGTTGAAAAAACACAGCGAAACCCTGAGACTCAAAAGGAGCCAGACATGATGACATTTTATAAGGTGACACGTTGGAATGAAGACAAGGGTTGGGTGACTGAACATTGTGAGAAGAAACATGTAAGTAAAGTTAGCATATAGACATTATCTTTATTCATTAGTTCTTCCTTTACTAAGTCAGTATTTCTTTTTTTCTTTTTAAATTTTGTATGAATGATTTTTTAATTGTAGGATGAGATGACACAACTACAGTCTCAATCCATGGCAGAGGGCAATAGTCAGATGAGCCCAGATGAGATATTTACCCAAGTAAGTGGTGTGAAATCAGGATATGTACGAGGTCTCGGGCATGGTGAGATGCCAATGCCATCAACTCATCGTAGTCGTGTTGCTGACGTTGAGGCAGCTACTAGAAGGGCCGAGCAGGCAGAAAGACATGCTGAGGAACTGCAGACAGAGTTACAAACTATGAGGTCAACGGTGGATTCTATGAATTCAAGACATTCTCAAATGGAGTCTATGTTGCAAAGTATTTTGTCAAGGTTGCCCAGTAGTGACAATTCATCCATGGTAAGTTGTATGTCAATAGACAAATTTTTTCTTCAAGTTACACACATTTCAATTATATGTTTTGTTAAAATTAATTATATATAATTAACATTAATTGTTTGTTGTTGCAGATTTGATTATGATGGCTTGCTTTCTAATGGATGTTGGGGCCGGGATGCTCTAGTTTTGTTTTGAGTTTGGTTTTATAATAATG
>JAESVK010037812.1:0-18175 GCA_017140935.1 Hamamelis virginiana
TAATTCCGCCATTGATCAGTTCAAATTTAGTTTCCTGAAAAAATACCATCTGTTTTTTTTTTTTTTTTTTTTCTCCTAAAACCAATTCCCTCACAGCCCTTTTGTTTGCCCTAGTCCCCAAACCCCTAACATTCCATGAAACATTTGAAAACCTCATAATAAAAAATTAAAAAAAGGGAAAATTACACTTTTGACTTTTCCCCCCTGAACTATAGGCATTTTCACGTGGCACCTTGTGGTTCACTTCTGTCAGTTAACAGTTTATTTTCTTGAAAGAAAAATAATATTAGACTCGTTAGTTTTTTATGCAGTATTTTGTTAATGTATTGATAATCATATCAATGAAGTTTCATAGACTCCGTATGATTTTTCTCAATATATTTTATTTATTATGAATTTTATTTACTGCATGGAGGAAATAATTCATAAAAATTAAAATATATTAAGAAAAATTATGAAACTTCACTGATATGATTATCAGCACATTAACAGTTTAAGATAAATACTGCATAAAAAAATAACGAGCTCAACATTATTTTTCTCCTAGATTAAGTGACAGAATGAGATAATTTGATACAATCCAATAGTTTAGAGGGTACATTGTTGCAATCGAAACCATAAGGTCACAATGAAAACATCCTAGAATTCAAGGGGGCAAAGTGAAATTTCCCTTAAAGAAAATAATTCAAAGTAACCAAAAAAAAACCCAAGGAAATAAAACCGGCCCAAAAACACAGCTCCCGCGCGATACCATCACATAACCCACAGAGATTCAATTGTACTAACTTTGAAGCTTTTCGAATAGGACAATTTTATTCGTCATCTCTCTTTATCCTCCTTAGTGTATCTGATCAATTTGGAACAACTATTTCGAGAAACGACTGTTGGATTTGATGCTCCACTTATACGTATCATGAATGCAAAAAATCATATTGATCCAACAGTCGGTTTTTCACAATTTTTTCATTAATGTTACAATTTTTTTCAAAATTATGAAATCCGACCATTGGATCAATGTGATTTTTTACATTCATGATAAGTATAAGTAGAACATCAAATCCAACAGTTGGCCGGTTTCTCGAAATAGCTGTTCCAAGTTGGTTAGATGCACTAAGGAGGACAAAAATGGAGGATGAATAGAATTTTTCTTCCGAATAACTCTCAATCTCTCTCTTCTATCACAACCAATATATCATTAACTTCTTGATCCTCATTTTTACTTAACCCAAATTTACGACCTAATTAAATCCCACACTGCATTAGCTAGATTCCTTAAAATTCTATTCCTATTACATATACAATCATCCGAAATATTAGAATCCCCCACTTCCTCATTCAAAGAAATATTGTGTTCCTCAAGAAACTTACCTTGCTTTTTTGAGTAGTTCTTCCAAAAGGCCCTTCTTCTAACAGCCGTGAAATGTCATTGTTGTATTTGCCAAATAATCCATATATTAAGCATTTTATCCATGAAATAACATATATAATATATACATTTTTATGATGATTATTATAACAGAGAAAGGTCGATCTTATGAATAAAAATAGAAGTCATCAAAACATAAGGCAAATATTTAACTTATTCCATTTCGACCACAGTCGAACAGATCAGACATAGTGTAGATTTCCTTCACAGAGAACATATGCAAAGAAAAATTTAAACAAGAACTTCGTCCAGTCCAGGTTCATGAGTTAAACCTCTTCAAAGTTAAGTTCTTTGAGTGATTGAGTCCTTTAATTAATGGCATATATAACAATATGATGCAGACCGGGTTGGGCTTATGGTCCAAGATTTTATGGATTAGCTGGATAGGAAAAAGGGGTCCAAACAGAATTGGAACATGGGGGCGATTTTGGAAAAATCAGAAAACGGACTAGTAGGACCGAAAGTCGTCGGCGAGTACGAAATTTGGTAATACGAATGGAAATGGCGAGACGATCGAGACTATTGAAATATAAACTTGATTGAAGACTTTCACACCGACAAAATCTGTGTCAATTAATGAAGGATTGAATTTGTTGAAAAAAGGGTGCTACTGCTGAAGACTTTTATGCATGAAGGGTGGCTGTAGACTTACTGTAGGGTGGCTTCTAGGGCAGCTTGTTGACTGCTTGTCTGGCAGCTGGTCTGTTTGATTTTAGCTATAAATATGTGTATGTAGTGTGGTGCAAAGTGTGTGGAGTGAAGCAGAGAGTTAGTATGATAGAGAAGCTGAGTGTTGTAATTTGTGAGTTTCACGGGTTTCATCAGAGTGTGTTTGTTATTTGTTTTTTCAAAGTTCAATTTAAAGTGTGTTTATGTGTGAAATTATACTCTCAGAGGTGCACCACAAGTGACCTCAGGCAACCCACTCCCACCAACAGTGGTATCAGAGCTTCCAGGAGGTCCCAGAAAGCCGAAAAACATGCTAACAGAGCAAGCCCGGCGAAATTGCCCAGAAATCAAAGTGCTTATTTTGCATTTTGAATACCACCACAAGATTCCTCTCGTCTACGATTCCAATGCCACCAAAATCGAAGCAAACGGAGTTCAGACGAAGCTTTTAGAGCCGGTCAAACTTTCTCTCTCTAAAAAGTCAACTCACTGGGAGTCGACGGAGAAGACGACCGGAAAAACCAGTCCGGTCACCCGAGCCTAGCCGTCTAGTCGAGCCTACCACAGAGCCGAGCCAAACCTCAGAGCCAAGCGACTTAGCCGAGCCGAGCCAAGCCTCCTAGCCGAGCCTCCGAGCCGAACCGAGCCGAACCACCAAGCCGCGCAAAGTCCTGAGCCGAGCTGATCCCGAGGCTGTGATCCAGTGCTTCGCAGCCTAGTCCTAAAGTTAATCTGAATCATCCATTTGGCCAGATTTTGATTTTATCAAATCTAATCCATCCGAAATCCGATTCAAATGATTCAAGAGTGCTTTCTAGCTAATCAACAGTTCCGGACGCATTGGCGGAGTCAGATTTTTAAAATTCCAACTTTAAATTGAAATTTGTTAATTTCAAATTTCAATGGCGAACGGAAGTGTACCAATTGCGATTCCAAAACTCACCAAAGACAACTATGACAATTGATGTATACAAATGAGAGCTCTACTAGGTTCTCAAGATGTCATGGATATTGTAGAAGATAGATATTTTGAATCCACTTCAAGAGAAGCAGAAGCAGCCTTGACAGACGCACAAAGGACAACTCTCAAAGCTGATCGAAAGAAGGATTGTAAAGCAAAGTCAATCATGTATCAAGGATTTGATGAGTCCACATTTGAGATCATAGCTTCCGCAAAGACATTAAATAAAGTTTGGGAGATTCTCCAGAAAACATACAAAGGTGCTGACAAAATGAAAAGGATTCGTCTTCAAACTCTGCGAGGTGAATTTGAATCCTTACGTATGAAATCTTCAGAATCAATTTATGAATTTTATACGCGAGTTATGGTGGTTGCCAACCAGATCAGAAGAAATGGAGAAGTCCTTACAGATATGAGAATTTTAGAGAAAATTTTGCGATCTTTGGATCCAAAATTCGATTACATTGTTGTTGCCTTAGAAGAAACCAAGGATTTGGAAACTCTATCAGTGGAAGAACTTGTGGGGTCACTACAAGCCCATGAGCAGAAAATAACAAGAAGAAGTGAAGTTAAAGTGCTAGAGCAAGCACTACAGTCAAAGCTACATCTCAACATAGAGGCATATACAAGGGGGGACATCGACATCACAGAGAGGACGGGGTCGTAATTCAGAATCCTGAGGTAGAGGTGGCAGAGGTTTCTACGGAGGAGGACGTGGGCAACAGAACTATGTTCCAGGAGAAAGAGGACAGCAAAAGAATGGAGGACAGCAGAACAACACTCCTAGAGGAAGAGGAAGAGGAAGAAGAGGCGGTTACAACAATCGTCCAAATGTTGACAAAAGCAACATTCAATGCTACAACTGTCACAAATATGGTCATTATAGCAATGAATGTCGATCGCCACCAGCAAATGAAGTTAGCGACAGAGCTAATTTTGCAGAGAAAGAAGAAGTTGCTGGAAACTCGATGAGCTTGATGGCACACAGCTCAACTGAACAAGACCAAGATATTTGGTTTCTTGACTCTGGAGCCAGTAATCATATAACTGGCAGAAAGAATTTCTTTACAGAACTTGATGAGAAGGTTCGTGGAGAAATCTCATTTGGCGATCTCTCAAAAGTTCCAGTCCAGGGAAGAGGAGATATTCTGATCAAACAAAGGGATGGTGATCATGCTTTCATCTCAAATGTCTACTATGTTCCAGACATGAAGACCAACATATTGAGCCTTGGACAACTCTTGGAGAAAGGTTATCATATTAGCCTAAAAGATATGCATTTAACACTTGCAGATACTCGAGGGAAGCTGATTACTCGTGTAATGCCCCAAATAGACGATACTAGAACCCTTGTACTCCCTAACTTAACATCCGTACCGACCCTTCCGGATAGGTCAACACGTGTCAAACTGAAGATACAATCTGCCCTACTCATTCGTATTTCCTTACAGGATACAAGAATTACATATATGAACAAAATGAAATGTCATGTTCATTCATCATGTCCCATTTGTTATACATAAAATATCCAATAAATCAAATGATATATATATGATCATAAACAATATTGCCAACAGCCCTGGCAAATAGGCAAATCAACAATCAATATATATATTACACAGAATAAGAGAATGAAAATAACAATGTAGTAACAACCTTAGATCTGGTCAACAATCCTTAGCGTAGGATTCCGCTGAACCAGGAATGCAAACCCAAGGTAAATTAACCTGCAATATTCTGCAATAAGCAGGGGTGAGCTTTCACGTGCTCAGTAAGGGATAATATAACCTCTACGAATCAATAACAATACATTGATACATGATATACTTATGTAAAACAATTATTTATAGAGTTTCAATGGATTAATAAACAATTAGAAATCAAGTTTAAAAGAAGTGTGGACTTTCAGTGAAAAACCAGTTCCTCCAGCACATCTCCAGTAACCAGCAATCAGTAACCAGTAACCAGGCATCTGTCACGCATGCGGAATCCCCCGTCGCATGTGAACAATAGCCAATATAACGTCCTTAATCCATAGCATGGTAATACTGCCACACAAGGGCTCGACATATTCCATCGGTATGGATCTCGGCCCGATTGGCATATGCGTCGCCTCAACGGGTCCCTAGCATATCCAATCATGGACTGAATCGTATTATAGGGCTGTTGATTCTAGGCTAACAAGCCTTTAGTTCAACCCGGCTACTAACCAAATCCCAATGACAGATACCGTAGTCACGCTGCCCGTAATATCAAGTAGGGCCATGGGCCCCAAACCCCCAATGATACGATTCAGTCCACATACATATATACATGCATGTCCTGAAATATAATAACTATCATACAATGCCCACCGGGTGAAAAGACGAGGAGTGTTCTCTGACAAGTCAGTTCAGCCACGCGTGGTAAATATCCAATAATAATCATCACATCATGTCCACTAGGATTGAAAAGACGAGGAGTGTTCTCTGACAAGTCAATTCATCCTTCCGTGGTATAAATCACAATAACCATAGTCCATCAGGCATGGAAGCCAAAATCCAATAACCCGAGCCTCATCTCAAATAATATAAATCATTCCTCAAAACCAATATCATTTCCAAAAGAACAGTGAATGGCATACTGTATAGTCAACAACATTTGTGATACATAAATCCATTTAGAAAATGTGGTTTGCTCAAGTATCAATATCATAAACATGCTTTTCTTTAAACAGTAAGATTACATGCCCATTCACTCAGTTAATAACATCAACAGAAAAAGATATCCAAATTCTCACATTTGTCAAAGGCAAAGCATTTCTATTTGAAATCATTCGATAACGTTTAAAACATGCCACACAGTGTATACAGTTCATAAACAATTATATTCCATGTATCTATTTGTTAAAACAGTAAAAATAGTAAGGTTCACAAGTGTTTATGTATCATCTCATCAAGAAAGGGTTTGGAGATCATATGGTTCTCAAAATAGATGTAAAACAGATATATCATTATCAAAAGTAAAATGTTACTTATCCCTACCTCAATGCCTCAGTGTCCAACCCTGTGCGGCTCCACGAGCCTCCCAAATGAAATACTTAATGCACCCCAATGCAAATGGTTCTCCCGATAACCTCCCAACACTGAAAATAAACAAATAATACATGCAAAGGAATCACAATCAACACGAAGATTCACAACTTAAAAGCAACGCCAAAGACTCCCTGGAATCTCTCACTTGATACCTTAAGACTCAAAACCTCAAAATACTCAAATGAAAACCCACAAACTTCTAAGTCACAAATCCAATGAAAGAAGGTTAGGAAACTAAGCCAAACAGAAAAAATAGCACGAGAGAGAAGGGTGTCTATCGATAGACCCTGGATTCGCTATCGATAGAAGTATGTCTATCGATAGCTCAACAACCAGCTATTGATAGGCCAAACTTCAGGCTTAAGCACCAGCAATCCGAGAACAATATCTATCGATAGAGATACTCCCTCTATCGATAGAGATTGCGAGAAAAGCGCAGAAACGAGCAGTTACGATGAAACCACAAAGTTTTAGGCATAAAACCCAAATAAACCCAAAACAAAGTTTAACATCAAAACAGGCTATAAAACCCCAACAAATACTTCGAGTTAGACTTATACACATACAGTAAACATTTCAAAACCATTTATAACCATTAAATCTTCAAAAGATCAAACCTTTGATTTATAAAACCCACAAACCCATTTTTATAAAAACTCATACAAAGCCTCCAAAACCTCTCATCAAACACACCAAAAACAACCCTACACAACCCACAAACAAACTCTAAAACACCCACAATCATCCATCACAACATCCAATAAAACCCATATGCATAAACTCAAAACGAAAAAGAAAAGAGGAAAGAGAAGAAGAAGAGAAATGAACAAAATAAGGAACCAAGGCTTACCTCCACCGGCGATGGCGACTCCGGCAAGTCTCCAGCGAGCTCCCTCTCTCTCTCTCCTCTTTCCCCCTCTTCTCTCTCTCGGTCTCTCCTTCTCTGCCGAAATAAGAAGAAAGAAAGGAAAGAAAGGGGCTTTAAACCCTTTAATATGCTTAATGGCAAAACCGTAAATAATTTAAGGAGATTTTATTTGAGTTTTATATGAATATTTTAGAAAATCACTAAAATATTCATATAAAAGGGAAATAAAAATTTGGGTTATTACAACTCGAGTAAAGATGACGAAGAGCAGGATGTTTCCATTAACTGTTCATCATGATACACCGAAGTGTCTCAGAAGTGTCGTCAATGACAAAGACTGGCTGTGGCATCTCAGATTTGGACATCTCAATTTTGAGAGTCTAAGACAATTGGGAAGCAAGAAGATGGTGAAAGGTCTTCCAAACATTCAGCATCCTAATGAGTTATGTGAAAGCTGTGTTCTTAGCAAGCAATACAGAAACAGCTTTGGAAAGCAAGCAGATTGGAGAGCAATCAAGCCACTCGAGTTAGTGCACACTGATGTGTGTGGTCCGTTGAATCCAGAATCAAACGGACGAAATAAGTATTTTCTCACATTCACTGATGATTACAGCAGAAGAACTTGGGTGTACTTCTTAAAGAGGAAATCAGAAGTGTTTGACAGCTTCAAAGAGTTCAAAGCTCTTGTGGAGAAACAAAGTGGCTATCAAATCAAGATGCTTCGATCAGATCAAGGTGGTGAATATACAGCAAGTGAATTTGAAGAATTCCTCAAGCAGAAAGGAATTAGGCATCTGTTTACTCCAGCCTACACTCCGCAGCAAAATGGTGTAGCTGAAAGAAAGAATCGCACACTTCTTAACATGGCTCGGAGCATGTTGAAGGAAAAGTCCTTGCCCAAGAGTTTTTGGGCTAAAGCAGTTTCATGTGCAGTTTATCTTCTAAACAGGTGTCTCACAAGAAGTTTGGAGAATGTGACACCGCATGAAGCATGGAGTACTCACAAGCCAAGTGTGAGTCATCTTCGAGTTTTCGGATGCATTGCATATGCTAAAATTCCAGAAGCCAGAAGAACTAAACTTAAGGATAAAAGAGAGAAGTTTATCCTTGTTGGATATGGTGACAGAACCATGGGATACAAGCTGTATAATCCCATCACCAAAAGAGTATTCTACAGCAGAGATGTCATTTTCGAAGAAAATGAATCCTAGAGATTGGACCAAGCTGAATCTTCCAGAAATGCAGAGCTGACTGTTGAAGAATAGGAACCAGCTCAACCAAGAGAAGAAGAGCCACAGACACCACAAAGTGTTCGTCCCTTGCCAAAAATAAATTAAACTCCAGAGTCAGTGGCAGGAGAACTATCTGATATGAGGACAAGAGGGGTCCGAAGCTTAGAAGATTTATATGAGAATACATATATCATATATGGTGATGAGTTTACGCTATTCTGTCTACATATGAGTTGTGATCTAGTTAGCTTTGAAGAATCCGATAAAGAAGACAAATGGAGAAGAGCAATGGATGTAGAAATTGAATCCATTAAAAAGTACAAGACATGGGAGTTGACTACTCTCCCGATAGGCCGTAAGTCCATTGGAGTCAAATGGGTCTACAAGAGCAAAAGAAATGGTCAATGAGAAGTCCAGAGATACAAAGCCAGGCTTGTTGCAAAAGGGCACAAGCAGAAAGAAGACATCGACTATGGAGAAGTTTTTGACCCTGTTGCTAGACTAGAAACCATCAGATTGATGATTTCTATTGCTGCTCAGCAAAAGTGGAAGATTTACCAGTTGGATGTGAAGTCAGCATTTTTGATTGGATTTCTTGATGAAGAAATCTATATTGATCAACCTGTGGGATATGTGAAGAAAGGCCAAGAAAACAAAGTATACAGGTTGAAAAAAGCGCTTTATGGTTTAAAGAAATCTCCGCGTGCATGGAATACCAGGATTGATGATTACTTCAAGAATAATGGATCGAGAAATGTCCTTACGAGCATGCACTGTATATGAAGAAGGATGGTGAAAATACAATATTCGTATGTTTGTATGTGGATGATTTGATCTTCACCGACAATAATCTAGTCATTTTCGAATCATTCAAGAAAAGTATGGTTAGAGAGTTCGAGATGACAGATATGGGCTTAATGGCTCATTTTCTTGGAATTGAAGTTGTGCAAAGTGAAGAGGGAATCTTTATCTCACAAGAAAACTATGCAAGAGAGATTCTTAAGAAGTTCGGCATGGAAAAATGTAATCCTGTCTCTACTCCTGTTGAAACAGGATTAGAATTGAGGAAAAATGAGCAAGGTGATGTTGATTCAACTTATTTCAAAAGCTTAGTTGGAAGTTTGAGATATCTTACATGCACCAGACCAGATATACTTTATGGAGTAGGACTGATAAGCAAATATATGGAGACGCCAGATCAGTCTCATTTGAATGCAACTAAAAGAATCCTCCGCTACATCAAGGGCACTGTTAATGAAGGTTTGTTCTATACAACAACAGGGAATTTTAGTCTTATTGGCTACTCGGATAGTAATTGGGAAAGAGACTTGGATGAAAGGAAAAGCACAACAGGGTTTGTTTTTTTCTTAGGAAATACGACATTTACATGGTCATCTAAGAAGCAAGTGATTGTGACGCTATCAAGTTGTGAAGCTGAGTATGTTGCTGCCAGTTCAACAGTTTGTCATGGAATATGGCTCAGAAACGTGATAAAGTATTTAGGAATTCTACCAGACAATCCCACCGAAATCTACATCGATAATCGTTCAACAATAGCATTGGCAAAGAACCCCGTGTATCATGAACGGAGCAAGCACATTGATACTCGATATCATTTCATCAGAGAGCATGTGAAGAATAAAGAAGTAGAATTGATATCATGCAGAACATATGATCAGCTTGCAGACATATTCACAAAGCCACTAAAGCATGATGTATTTTCAAAACTGAAGATGTTGCTTGGAATGAAGACAAAGAATCAAGTTTAAGGGGGATGTTGAAATATAAACTTGATTGAAGACTTTCACACCGACAAAATCGGTGTCAATTAATGAAAGATTGAATTTGTTGAAAGAAGGGTGCTATTGTTGAAGACTTTTATGCATGAAGGGTGGCTGTAGACTTACTGTAGGGTGGCTTCTAGGACAGCTTGTTGGCTGCTTGTCTGGCAGCTGGTCTGTTTGATTTTAGCTATAAATATGTGTATGTAGTGTAGTGCAAAGTGTGTGGAGTGAAGCAGAGAGTTAGAGTGATAGAGAAGCTCGGTGTTGTAATCTGTGAGTTTCACGGGTTTCATCAGAGTGTGTTTGTTATTTGTTTTTTCAAAGTTCAATTTAAAGTGTGTTTCTATGTGAAATTATACTCTCAGAGGTGCACCACAAGTGACCTCAGGAAACCCACTCCCACCAACACTTACTGCTAATGCTATGACGTACGCCGATTTTTGCCCAAATTCCTTCGTTTTAGCCTCCGTTTAAGTGGTTTTGTAGATTTTGGAAGGATTTCGCCCGTCAATTACTTTTCCTACAGAAGTCTGTTTGACGAACCGTTGACTCCGCGGCGATCCTTAGGGAATATATTAGCATATTTTGGCTTTATTTCACATATTTTCATTTTTGACAAAATTCCTTTTATTTCAGTTTTTCCTATTTCAGCAGTATTAGCGTTTCTAGACTTTATTCTAGTATAAATATGTTTGTAGCCGTCTTGGCAATGTAGTTATTGAATTAATAAGAATTTATTAAGAGTTTTCACTATTTTTTTCCCTATTTCAGTTTTCACTCTTTTTTTCGCATATTTATTAAGATTCCTCAGCATAAATTTTAATTATTAGCTTAACAATGACTGCCACAAACTAAAATAAATCAAATCCCGTTTTTTTTTTTTTTTTTTTTTTTTTTTTTTGCTAGCCCAACTTATTTTTTGGGTACTCAATGATCAGAAATTGAGAAATTAATGACTTTAGGTGTTTGAATTTTTCCACAATAATATTTGGATTCATCATGGTCAAGGCAATATATTCCAATGGCGTGTCTACTGTAGAACTTCAGCATTATTCTGGATACCAATGCTATCATGCTAGAAGGTCAAGGCAATATAGTTTTTTTCTATTTTACCATTGAAATTGATGCATTTTTGCTATTTCCGTCCTTATCTTCCATCACTTTCTCTTGAGATTTGATAATCTTTTTTTTGAGGTTTGATAATTACTTGTCTCCTCTTAGCAGACAAAGCCATCACTCAGTACAATTCCACGTGTATTTCTTAGGACCTTTGGAAAGCGCATTCTCTCTTTCTTAGGACCAATGTTGATGTCCTGACGCATGATGCATGGAAGATTCAACTGCAAAGATCATGAATCAAGGGAAAGAAAAAGAGAGACCAGAATTTTGAAGTCATCCCCACCCCATGATTTTGGCAACTGATGACAAGATATAATTATAGAGTTTTATATAAATTTACCGGTTTTATATTAAAGTTAAAAAAATATTACTTTAACTGTTTGGAAATATATACCAATATACGTATCCCCCATATGTATACAAGTTAAGTAAATTTACTTCTGTTGAAAATCATATTAGACACATATAATACACTTTATATAAATTTACCTATTTGAAAATATACAACAATTTACGCATCTAGGCATATGTATACAAATTAGTTATATTTATCTGCTTTATACATTAACAAAAGTGTTGAATTTACTTATTACAAGTGTTAATGGCTGCTGATTTGTCAAAATCAAAATATTTAATTTATGGAGTTTTTTTTTTGCCATAATAGTTATTGTATATTTGTATATGAAGGCCGAATATGGTTATTCAGGCTGAACGAATGATAATGATCCCTAAGAGAGTCGCTGAGTTCTATTTCCATTAACTAGAGCCTTTCAATTGTTCAAATGGTATGCCAAAGCAGGATGCAGTATTTGCATGTACAGAAGCTGCCCAAAGGGTAAAAGATAATACAGCCAGAGAATACTTGAGATCTTGAATAAAGAATAGTGAAAGTAGGAGGTCGCACTGTATTAGTAAGATCTTCAAATCGAATCGTGTAGCCAACTTCCTCCCCAAGCTTAACCCCCATCTCTTCAGCCACCCTCGATGCAACAGCCTGTGCATTGGTACCGGCTAATAGTTGTTAGAAATAAATTATAATGAAATTATTCTAAATTGAACCATTATGAAAATGCAGGCCACAATTGATATAGAAACTAAACTCAGTAAGGCATTTAAGACTAATGAAAAAAAATGGGAGTTCAGTAGGAGGCTTAATCCATTACAATTTAAGAATGATTTTGATCACATTGAAGCCTTGACCGCTAAGAAGAGTATTCACTCCAGTCTAGGCTTATGTCTCCAAGGGTTAATTTTAGAAGGCAATTCTTTAAAGATCATTCATGAATTGCAGGATATTTGCATTGATGCCAGATATGTGCCTTTTTATGCAAAAGAAACAATGAAACTAGCAACCACATGGCTAGTCTTGTGACCAAATATACCCCTGCATGATTATCCAAATATCTCTATAAGATTTCTTTCCGGGGCCAATGACGATTCCACCATGATTGTCATGACACTTAGTCAACATTTAAAATTCAACTCTTTAGGAAACTTTTTATATTTCAAGTTTTAACCAAATTAAGCTAGAAATTTACAAAACAACAATGAATAAATCATCTAACCCAGGTTATTATTCCAATGTCAAACTGGTTCAAATTATTCAAGTTCTTGGACAGAAGCCGCACCAGTCAACATTTCTTCTTTTGAAATCTAGCTTAAGTCTTAATATACAATAGGAAAGAGGGGAAGGGAGAAAAAAAATGTAAAGTGACACAGTTTGCATCGGATCAAATTTCATACACAAGTGAACAATCAATTCAAATGAAATAATTTTTCAACCATACAATTTCAAAAACTCTTCACTCACAACACTGCTTAAAACTTCTCCATGCAAAGATTTTTGAAGGATAACAAATCTATTGTAACAATCCAAATAATTTTTGAATGGATTGAAAAAATCAATGAAAATAAAATTAAAACAGCACCTGGCCGGACAGCCAATCGTCTTGGCTGCGTGCAAGCTATTAGGCTCCCACCGTCAGCCCAGCCTGCTTCTTTGAGGTACTGCAATATTAGAAGAGGCAAACAAACATTTCAATTTATCAAAATTTATCTATTCAAAGAATTTAAGGCTCGAAATATATTAAACAATTTATAAAAAAAAATTCCAACCCAAAAGATAGAAATAGAAATTAGCTCACAAGTAACGGAAATATTCAAGGGGCAAGGGCGGGTTTGGCCATGCCATGGAAATTCAATTATGCCATATTGTTTTCCAAAATACCTAAACGAACAAATCCACTAAAGATTGGACCCATTATTGAAAATAGAGACATCACTACTTATGATAGTAAAAATTCAAAATACTGACATTTCATGAGCACAAGGAAATTACTCACTCTTCCAGGAAAGACCATACCCACCCCTAAGAACTTGAAAATGGTCCTCAATGAAAATGCATTATTTAAAAATTAAAAATTAGACAACAATACACCGGTTCCCTCTATTTGTTTCTCGGGATCCAAACAGAAAATGCTAAGTAAACATTTTTCTTTCCTCACATTCCTTCCATGAACTGAACTGGGTCTTTAAGCATATACAAATAAAGAGAACGAACCTGTGGTATCTGCGTGGTTTTGCCGCTACCAGTCTCGCCAACAATAATGGTAGTGGCGTGAGTCTCCACCAAATTCAGAATTGCGGTTCGGTACTTAAAGACGGGAAGCCTCTGCCTCTGCTTCTCGATACTCGAATGCCCATATCTGTAAGCCAATTTCACAATACATAGAGATAGATATACATATACGCATGTATATATGATGAAGAATATGGTGATGGTGAAGAAAGAGAATACCCGGAAGAGGAGGAAGAAGAAGAAGTAGAGTAAAAAAGTACACCGCCTTCTTCATCGTCGAGCAGGCGAGGCATCTCGGAGCCTGGTTTCCAGAATTGAGACATGTATGGCTTCTTCCGCCGTGGGCGATTGGTCTCGGTCGAAGGAACGCTTCGAGAGAAGAGAAGGAGGGGAACAAGGGAAATGGCCGGATCGGGCCGGGCCGGGCCGGTAAGGAAATGGGCTAATGGACTATCTGATCAGATTGGGCTTGACTCGTTAAGCTATCGAACCAGATCGGGCCAATCCAATAAGAGAAAAAATCTGTCCAATCCGATTCATTAGACTGGTCCACTAAGGTAACGGACCGGATCGAGCCAGACCAGGCTGATGAATCGGATTGAATCGAGCTAATGGGCTGGGCCGGATTAGGCTAATGGATCGTGTTAATGGGTTGATGGATTGGGGCTAACGGGGTAACGGATCGAGCTAACAGGTTTTTTCCAATTTTAACGGGCTAATGGATTGGACTAACGGGCTTTTCAATTTTAACGGCCTAATGGATCGGGCTAATGGACTAATGGATCGGACCAAACGGACTAATGGACGGATCGGATCGGATCAGACCGGTCCATTAGACAAAAAATCTTAGCCTAGTCCAGTCCATTTACTATGGATCACATCAGCCCAATCCATTAGTTATCGAACAGGATCAGGCTTGATCCGTTAGCCTATCGAACCGGTCAGCGGACCAAATGGGCAGCTGTCCATTTTGATACTACTACATCCGCTGCTGATCCCTTAGGGTGCTTATCCATGCTGACCGATCCAATGCGGTTGAGCCTATACTAAAAGTTAACAATCAATAGAAAAGCTAAAGATTTGAGTCGATTTTAAAAATAAAAAAAATATAGAAATGCTAATAGACTTCTGTATGGCCAATTGCAAAACAAAATTTGAACAACAGACGTAGGATTAGAGATCACTCTTATGTATGTCAAATCTGCTAAAAATCACAATCAATTTTGAAAAAAAAAAAAAAAAAAAAAAACAATGATCGTGAAAAAATGATGAAATTTTAAAGAACAAAATAATCACAATTTTTTATAGTGACATTTTTTCAAAAACTGACCATTGAATCACCATGATTATTACTCAAAAAGTGAGAGAGAAGTATAGGATTATTGCTAAAAAATTCTTTATCTTTTAGTGCTCAAGTGAAGATGACCTTTGGATCTTTGCAAAGGGCTACGTGGCATGATCTCCACAGATCAACACCAATGGTGTTTGGAAAGCATATCTGCAGCGGATCTACTTCAGGAAAAAAAAAAAAAAAATTAGAAATAGGTAGTCTCAATCTAGTTAGCATATGCTTACATAAGTTATGTAAGTATGAAGCCCATAAACAGTTGTAGGATGCATATTTTGAAAAAGGGTGGGGCTATTTACAACCCACCTTTTACTAAAGGTAACTCATTTTCTAAATACAACCCACCCATTTGTATTTTTACTAAAGGCAGCATAATAAAATTTTAATTAATATACTCATTTTACCCTTTACTAAATACAACACATTACATAACAGAAATACTATAAGCAACCCATATTACTTCCAACATTATATTACTCCAACACCAAACCTAAAACATATTATATACCCCCAATACTTTTGTCTTAGGTTTATTTGTATATTATTGGTAAACATTATATTTGGATTAAACATGCTTCAAAATATGAAAAGTTACACTCTATAACTGTTGTGGTGTGATGGTGTTACGAAAAAAACTCATATTTCGATTAGAAAAAAAAAAAAAAAAAAAAAAAATTTTTTTTTTTTTCACATTGGGCCTGGTAAGTCCGAATGTGAAGCTTTAATATTCGGTAGGCCAACACCGAATATGAAACTTTAACATTCGGTAAGCTAACGCCGAATATGTAGGTTTAATATTCGGTAATTACATATTCGGCATTAGCTTACCGAATATTAAAGCATCATATTCAATGTTGGCCTACCGAATATTAAAGCTTAATATTCGGACTTACCAGGCCGAATACGAACACGAACACATTTTTTTTTTTCAATCGAAATATGAGTTTTTTTTTCGTAACACCCACCATAATGGTTATAGAGTGCTACTCTTCATGTTTTGAAGCATGTTTAATCCAAATATAATGTTTACCAATAATATACAAACAAACCTAAAATGAAAGCTTTGGGGTAATATGTTTTAGTGGGGGGTATTGGGGACTGAGGTTTTATTTGCGTTTGTCGCTGTGGTTGCCACAGGCTTTTGTTGTCATGGCTGCGGTGGTAGTGTTCGATGGCGGTGGAAGAAGAAGAACATGAAGAAGAAGTTGTTGTTTGAAGAGCTTAGCGATTGAGAGTAATGGGTTGTATTTAGACTTGGGGCATTTATGGTATATTAAAACTTTTGTTTTGTATAGCAATGGGTTGCCTAAAGATTAGTGAGCTGTAGTTAGAAAAGGGTAAAATAGATCCAATAAAAATTTTAAATGGGTTGCCTTTAGTAAACTGGTGGGCTGTAGCCTCACCCTTTGAAAAATTGACCGTTGGATTAGATACATGCCTTGTATGCCAAAAATCATGATGATCCAATGTCGGAATTTCAAAATATAACTATGAAAAACTGTGGCCACGAAAAACTGTCACAATTTTTCTCAATGACATTTCCGAGAAACCGACAATTGGATCACTATGATTTTTTGTAGGCATGACATGCATAAGTATAATATCTAATTAAACAGTTAATTTTTAAAAATATGTATCCCACAATTATCTATGGGCTTCATGCTTACATAAGCTTGTATAAGCATATGCTAATTGGATCATTTTTGTAAAAATAATTAGAAAATATCTTACTGCATATGCTTGGATAAGCTTATGAAACATGAAACTAATAAATAATTGCGGGATACATATTTTGAAAAATTGATCTTTTGATTAAATATTATATTTATTCATGTCACTTCATAAAACTAATAGATAATTCATAATTGTGGGATACATATTTTGGAAAATTGACTGTTTGATTAGATATTATCTTATGCATGTCATGTATATCAGAAATCATAATAATCTAACGGTCAATTTCTCATATATGTCACTAAGAAAAACTGTGCCAATTTTAAATGGTCATAAATTTTCATATTCTAATTTTGAAAAGTTGACACTAGATCGATCATCGTGATTTTTGGCATGCATGACATCCACAAGAAGAATATCTAATTTAACGATTAATTTTTTAAAATATATAAACTTATTTATGAATTCCGTACTTACATAACTTATGTAAGCATATGCTTACATATGTAATTTTTAATATATTGTTATATAGAGAGACTATAGATGCCTAAGTGGCAATCCCAAGACTAAATGATATTATTAATCTATTAGATCTATACGTTAATCTAACCATTTAAATAGGAGAGGGAAATGTAATTTTTAATATCTTAAAACAAAAATATATATATATATATATATATAAGTGCTAATATCATGTGCACCTAATGCTTCTTACATCAGGTGCCCTCTTGTAGAGCCACTTGCAGTGCAAAATTTTAAAAAACTGACCGTTGGATTAGATACTCTTATCATGTTTGTTATGTCTGCCAAAAATGACAGTGATCTAACGGTTGGTTTTTGAAAAATGTAACTTTGAAAAATTGTGACTTTTTTGTTCTTTAAAATGTTATCATTTTTTCACAGTCAGTTTTCCTAGAACCAACCGTTGGATCATTGTAATTTTTGGCAGGCATGACATACATGATTGAGGTATCTAATCCAACGGTCAATTTTTTAAAACTTGCACCGCAAGTAGCTCTACAAGAGGGGCACCTGATGCACCAGATATTAGTGCGCGCGCGCGCACACACACACACACACACACACACACACACACACATATATATATATATATATATATATATATATATATATATATATATATATATATATATATATATATATATATATATATATATTACAAATTTCAAAGGAGGTCAGTGTAATTTTCACAAATCTTTTCCTAGGTCAAAAAGTGGGCCCTAACGACTACGGAGAAGTCCACATACTTAGCAAAATTCTCATGAACATGAGTATTAGGTAACTACAACCATGTACTTAAGTTGTATAACTAAAGCAATATTAATGTTCATTAACAAAAATAAAAGCATGCCTATCAATTACAAGCATTGAATCTGTTAGAAAGTAATTTGTAATTTGAAGAAAAGTCTAGAATAGCATTT
>JAESVK010037814.1:583-12210 GCA_017140935.1 Hamamelis virginiana
TCACCCTTGACTAGTCGACTAATGATTTATTAGTCGACTAAACCTCTTTTACTAGTCGACTAATGGAAGGTTAGTAGCTATGTTTTGGTTGCAATTTTTCTACACGACTAATCGCCCTTGCCTAGTCGACTAACCGATCCCGGATCAAAATTTCCCAAATGTGTTTAAGTTGGTAGTCGACTAACCCCTCTTGTCCTAGTCGACTAACAAACCCAGATTTTGATCTTTATGTTTTTTTGCTTAGCTAATAGACTAACAAGCTTGTCCTAGTCGACTATCCGAGCCCGGGAATGAAAAATGCCTTGTTAGTCGACTAACAAGCTTGTATTAGTCGACTAAGGGTTCTGCAACTTCAAAACGGCTCTTTCTTAAATTAGTCATTCAAGCATTAAATGTTCCCCAACCACCCTAAAACCTTCCTAGACCGACTTCTAGGGTTTCAAACGGTCACTTGGGTTTTGGATGGCTATATATTGAAGGTTGGTGATCATTTATTGTTTACCTTGTGATTAAATCTTTTGTCTTACATCCATTAATCTCAAGCATTCAATATTCACTCTTCTCATTGATTAAAAACTCTTGTGCTTCATCCATTTGATCTCTTGAGAAATTATTGTGCTTTTGTATTGATTACAAATCAGCTTTGAGAAGCATTCATTGTATCATTCAATATTCAATCTCTTGTATTGTGAGTTTTTGTAAGAGTTTTATGAGAACTCTTGGGGGTGAGTTGTCTTCCACCTTGAAAGAAGGCAAGTTGTAAAGGTTTCTCCACCTTGAATGAGTACTTTGAAGGAGTTGCTTAGTGGATTAAACCTCTTGACGGAGTTCTTGAGGCGTGGATGTAGGCGGAGACCGAACCACGTTAAATCTTTGTGTTTGATTCTCTAACTCAATCTCTTTATTTCAAGTTATATATTTGCTTTTTGTTATATTGAGTTGATATTCAATCTTGCATTCTACTCATCCATTTTCAAGTTTGCAAAAATCTTATATCCCTTTTTGAAAGAATTTTTATTTGCCTATACTCTATTCACCCCCCCTCTAGAGTATATTTTGGGCCAACACAGCCAAAAAAAGATTCTAACTAAAAAGTACTTGAAAATATAAAAGAACAAAAATGCCCTTAATAACAAAAAAAATCCACTCCCTAAAAAGTGGTTATATTATCAGTTTTTTCCCACTATTCACATACAAAAAAACTGATAAGTTGAAAAACTAGAGATGATATTATCAGTTTTTACTAAGCATTCATTTGTTAAAACCAGGGGAAAAAAAAGCATATGCGTTTATTTTTAAAAAAAGAAACTCAAATCAAACAAAAATATAGATGAATTCTTAAAAAAACTGACGAGTTCATCGATTCTTAAAAGAACCGATTAAATCGGTTCTTAAAAAGACCGATGAATCGATCTTACCACTCATTTTATTATCATTTTTATTGCTCATTCTCAAAACACCAATGTGAATCTTGTATTTTGAAAAACCGAACGTTGGATTAGATATTATTTTTATGCAAATTATACGGGCGAAAAATCACATTGATTCAGTAGTTGGATTTAAAAAAAATCTCACTATAAAAAATTATGTTCTCTCTAATTATAATAGTTTTTCATAATAACATTTTTCAGAAACCGACTATTGGATCACTGTGGTTTTCGGCATGTATCATATATATATATATATATATATAATCCAACGTCGAAATTTCTTAAAATATTTAACCACATTGATGTTTTGAAAAATGAGTAGTAAATTAGAGAAATATGACCGTTTTGTTGTAAATACATGCATGCATATGTGAATGACCACCTCATTCCATAACTTCTTCTCTTGGTATTATACTCTTAATCATGTAACCTATGACCTCTTGATAATGTAATTTATGGCTTTTGGTTTTCCCACTCATTAGTATTGGTCTATAAATAGAGGTGTCACCATCATGAAGAAATGAGAGAGAAAAGTAAGAGCTTGGAAAAAGCCATATAGAGAAATATATTGTAACTTGTTAATGTTCATAGTGAAGAGCTCGGATTGTTGACTATAGCAGACGTAGGCTAAAGACCGAACCAAGTAATTTCTTGTGTCTCGTGACTGCATTCTTTTTCTACATTTCTTTTATTTATAACATGTTATCAGCACAAACAAGACGGGTAATTGTTTTTTTTTTTTCCTTTCATATCATTCATATTATATTTGTTTATTTATTTTTAAAATTTAGAACCTAGAGTTCTAAATCAAATGATTAATCTAGACCCAAAGTTCCCTGAATTGTTCTAAAACTTGTCTTAATATTTCCAAATTTTATAATATATATGAACCAGAAGATTCATTTGATTTTAATTAAAACTCCAAATTTTGTGTCTCATGACTGCATTCTTTTTTTACCTTTCTTTTATTTATAACATGTTATCAGCACGAACAAGACAGGTAATTGTTTTCTTTTTCCATTTATATCATTCATATTATATTTGTTTATTATTTTTCAAATTTATAACCTAGAGTTCTAAATCAAATTATTAATTCGGACCCGAAGCTCTGTGAATTATTTTAAGACCCGCAGTCTTAAGATTTTCAAATTTTATAATATATATATGAACAAGAAGATTCATTTGATCTTAAATAAAACTCGAAATTTTAATTTTATAAAGCAGCTCGAAGTTCCCTAGTTCTAATTTTATATATGTTTAGTTAGGGACCCAAAGTTCCCTATATCACAATATTATAATTTAAATTCGGATATGTAATATTATTATTATTTTCTATGTTTATTTTACTTTTGATTGAGAAGTATTTGTCTAAAATTATTAATCTTAAAAAAAAAAAAATTGAATAGTGGGGTCGAATTTATGAGTTCTAGACCCAAAGTTTTAATTTTCAGTGGGAAATTCTTAATTATATTTATTCTTGTTTTCTTAAATTAACACTTTATATAATTTTATTTGTTTTGTTACAGTTATTGAAAGAAAACGATAAACCTTGCTAAGTTTGATTTTAAGGCTCTTGTTGTTAATGGAGAAAACTATTTATCATGGAAATTGGATGCTAAGATTCATTTACAATCCAAAAACCTTGGTGATGCTATCAAAGAAGGAAATAAAGTGTCCCTGAAGGATAAAGCATCTGCACTCATTTTTTTACGTCATCATATCCATGAGTCGTTTGATCAACTGAAAGGTTCCTGCTATTTTTCCAAGATTGATCTTCGATCGGGATATTATCAACTTCGGGTCAGAGAGGTGGATGTTCCAAAAATTTCTTTCAGTACTCGCTACGGCTTGTATGAATTCTTAGTGATGCTATTTGGTTTGACTAATGCGCCTGCTGCTTTCATGGATTTGATGAACATGGAGTTTCAACCTTATCTAGATAAGTTTGTGGTGGTCTTTGTTGACGACATTCTTATCTACTCTAAGACCAAGCGAGAGTATGCTTCCCACCTCCATAGAGTGTTGCAACTCTTAAGAGATCATCAGCTTTATGCAAAGAATGAAAAGTGTGAATTCTGGTTGAAAGATGTGAAGTTTTTAGGACATATAATTTCTCAGCAGGGCATATCTGTTGACCCCTCAAAGGTGGAGGCTGTGCTTAATTAGGAGAGACCCAAGAATGCCAAAGATATCCAGCTTTTTAGGGTTCGCCGGATATTATCGTCTCTTCATTGCAAATTTCTCAAGCATCGCAGCTCCTCTGACGAAGCTTACGTGAAAGGGAGTGGCATTTGATTGGGATGACAATTGTGAGTCAGCTTTTCGCGAGTTGCAAACTAGGTTGACTTCTGCACAAGTTTTGGTGGGTCATACTAGTGGGTTAGGATACACGGTGTACTGTGATGCATCTCGTCAGGGCTTGGGGTGTGTCTTGATGCAAAACGGTGAAGTGATAGCATATGGCTCTCGTCAATTGAAGCCACATGAATTGAACTACCTTACTCATGATTTGGAGCTAGCTGCTATAGTGCATGCTTTGAAAACCTGGAGGTCCTATCTGTATGGAGAAAACTTTGAGGTCTTCACTGATCATAAAAGTTTGAAGTATATTTTCATTCATAAGGATTTGAATTTAAGGCAGCGTAGATGGATGGACTATATGGAGGATTATGATTTTGAGCTTAAGTATCATCCAGGAAGGGCTAAGGTGGTTGCTGATGCCTTGAGCAAAAAGTCCCACCCTCGTGTGTATAGCTTGGCGCTGAATAGGTAGGCAATGTGGAATGTTCTGGAGGACTATGAAATCTATGATGTTGGTGATGGTATGCAAGGACGTTTGTACAATTTAGGTGATCGTGGATAGATTGATGAAGTCTGCTTATTTCTTGCCAATTAAAGAGTTTGATAAACTGAGTGTGTTGTGCAGACTGTATATTGATGAGATTATTTGTTTACATGGAGTGCCTGTTTCTATAGTTTCAGACTGAGACCCAAGGTTCACTGCACGTTTTTGGGGAGCTTTGAATCGAGCTTTGGGAACTTAGCTGACTATGAGTACAGCACACCATCCGCAAACTGATGGATAGTCTGAATGCACCATCCAGATCTTGGAAGATATGTTGCAATCCTGTGCTATAGATTTTAAGGGTAGTTGGTATAAGTACGTGAAACTTGCTGAGTTTGCTTAAATAATAGCTACCAGGCTAGTATTGGCATGGCTTCATATGAAACTCTTTATAGGCGTTTGTGTAAATCGTCGATTTGTTGGGCTGAGGTTAATGAGAAGCATGTTGTTGAACCGAAGGATCTTAGAGAGACTACAGAGAATATACAGTCTTTCAGAGATAGTTTGAAGACAGCTCAGAGCAGGCAGAAGAGTTATTTTGATAAGCATCATAAGGATTTGAAGTTTAATGTGGGAGATTATGTTTACTTGAAAGCTTCACCACGGAAGGGTGTTGTGCGTTTTGGGAAGAGAAGCAAGTTAGCATCGAGATATATTGGACCTTTTCAGATCATAAAGAGGTTGGAAGAATAACGTATCAGTTGGCACTACCCCCAAATATGCCAAAGGTGCACAATGTTTTTCATGTTTCTATGCTTTAGAAAATTTTGCGCTATCCTTCTCATATCCTCACTTTTCCTGGTGTTAAGCTTCGTAGTGATTGCTCATATGTGGAAGTACCAGTTCATATTTTGGATAGGCAACAAAGAGTTATAAGGAATAAGGTAATACCATAAGTGAAAGTTTTGTGGAGAAACCATGATGTAGAGAAAGCGACTTAGGAATCATAAGAGATTATAAGGATGCAATACCCTCACTTGTTTGATGATTGAGATGTTTTGGAGTTTCGGGGATGAAATTCTTTAAGGGTGTGAGATTGTGAAAATTTAAATTTTAATATCACTATTTTATGTGTTTTTAATTGATGTTTGGTATTATTTTTTTTTTTAAAATTGCAAAATACCCAACGTGTCCCATTTGTCTTAAAAACCCATGTAGCCATCCTTTTCCTTCTTTTTCTTGTTATGGCCGAGTGAGAAAAGAGAGGGATGGAAGTGTAGTCGTGAGCATGAGAGGGCTGGTCGCCGGATTTGCCGCCGGAGCTCGCCGGACCTCATGCCATCGTTGTTGAAGGTGAGTTCTTGTATGATGGTTTCATTTTCTTTTATTTTCTTTGAGGTATTTTCGGATTTTTGAGGTTTGAGGGTTTGATTTCAATGTTGGGTTGTGTTCTTGGAGTTTAAAATGCCTTTTGGGTCCAGATCCATGGTTTTAATGAAGGTTTTGGGAAAGTTTTGCAAAACGTACTTTAAATGTTGGGTTGTGTTCTTAGAGCTTAAAATGTCTTTTGGGTCCAGATCCATGGTTTCGATGAAGGTTTTGGGATAGTTTTGCAAAACGTACTTCATTTTTGGGTTTATGTGGGTTTTATGCCTAAAAATTTGTAGATCTTGAGATCGAACCATTAGATCTTTGTTTTTAAACTTAATCTTGTGTTTTTGAAGTCCCTTGAGGGTAGATTTAAGAATGCATATCGTGTTTGTGGTTGGATTAAAGTGTTTTGGGTTTTGGAAGGTTTTTGTGATTCTGCTGCTCGATCCAATGCAGTTGGGCACTTCTTTATCGATAGAAGGGGTGTCTCTATTGATAAAGAAGGCGAGGTGTGATTATATTTCTTGGACATAAGCGTTTTACTATTAATATGATAGAGGTGAGCTTCTATCGATAGGGGGCTTCTATTGACAGACTGTCTATCGATAGAAAAACCTCTATCAATAGAGGGATGGTTCTGTTTTCCTTTTTCCCTTTCTTTTTCTCTTGTTTCTTTATTGTTCTTAAAAGGTTGTGAGGTCTGTTTGGGTCTTGTTTATATGGTTTAACACTATTAGAGGGTGGGGTTGAGTTGGGTGTGCATGAGTTGTTTAGGCAAGGGTTTGATATGTATTCTTTTTTTGTTTTCTTTCAGGTCAAGATAGTCCTGAGGACTATCCGTTCACAGGCTAGACTTGCATTTCACAGGACATTGCTAGGATTGGTCATTTGCCCCGATCAAGGTAGGAAACTAAACCTCTCTAACAATAATGATATGTGATTTACACTGCATGCTTTACGGGAATGATTTCCAAAAAATGTTTATGAAATGACTATGATGTAGGGAACATAAACTGTTTATAAACATTGGTGTGGTGTGTTTATGACTATATGATGTTGGCATATGGTTTATTTAATTCATTCTTGTTTTGAATGATGGACATGTTTTTGAAATGATGTTTTGATGTATATGCCACTTATATCTACATTCATGCCCATTTGGCAATGGTTTTATACAAGTTGTTATGCATGGTTTTTGGATCGGTTGGTATACAGGGGGGTATTTAAGAGCCCATAGTCCTGGGTGGAGCCTTAGTGCAGACCTAAAGTTTATAGCCCCGTAGTGGCTCGACAGTTGACACAAGGTAACTGGTTGGTACCCTTAGGAGGAAGGACCCCGTAGTGGTCCGTTTCGGTTGTCGTTGTACCGGAGGCTTGTTAGCCTAGAACAACATCCTGATATACATCCGTGAACCTGGTTATGGAAAGTTTTGGAAATGATGATTTATGAACTATGATTATAACTGAACTAAACCCACACCTTTTTTATATAAGGTTTATTAAAACTGGTAATCAAAAGCTTTCAATATATGCTCCTTGTATCTGTATTATTACTGTTGGTTGAGGTTGTATTCCTACTGGGCATTCCAAGCTCATGCTGTATTTTATACACCAGATTCACAAGTGTTTGGGAGAAGTTCGGCCGTAGGGAACTCTACTCAGGTTACATTGGGGTTAGCAATGTTCTAGGCTGTTGTGCATCGGTCTCTGTAGCGGCATTATGTTTGAAACACTTAGACTATTATTTATGTATTTGATATCCTATATGCCAAGGTTGTTGGCATTTATGTACTAGTACATTAGACTCTGTTTGTCCTACTCGGTACTAGGCATATGTATGCACTTAACATTTCATATCATGTTGTTATATTTATTTCTTTATATCCTGAGTATGGAAATATGAATGAGCAGTACAGATTGTACCTTCACCTTGACACGTGTCGACCTACCCTAAATGGGTAGGTACAATTGTCAAGTTGAGGCGTTACAAAGATGATGTGAGAATCACATGCAAGTCACGTGGTGGGGCCAACATGGGCAATGAGAGTTTGTACTTTGCAATTAGGGATGTCAACAGGGCGGGTTTGGGATGGGTCACCCCTTTCCCAACCCAGTCCCATTTAAGAAAATCTCATCCCATTCCCGTCCCAATTAAATGACCTCATCCCATTAGCATCCCGTCCCGTCCCATTTACTATGGCGGGGCGGGTTTGGACGGGGTGAGGCATATCTTACTTTAAACTGATAAAAATAATAATAATAAATAAGCTTAAAAAATTATAAAGATTATGCAAGTGCAGTAATACCTCACAAACAGAAAGAAAAGAAATGAAACTAGAGCTTTGGACATTAAATTATCAATCATTTTCAACTTAACCAAATACAATATTGGACATAGTTGAGGTGATTTCCACAAGCTATTTTCTTTCTACTTTCCTCAGTTTTCTCAACACCAAAACAAATTACAAAATACATCGATGAACATTAAAGATAATTGCTACTTCTAAGAGTAAAATAAACTAAACCCCTTAAGAAATTTCATTTTATCAAGGAGGGACTTAATTGTAAAATACCTATAAAATAAATACAATAAAAATATATAAATATATATAATCAGGACGGGGCGGGTATTTAAGCCCTCATCCTGAACCCGTCCCAAACCTTATAGGGTTTTCAAAAAAAATCTCAAACCCGTCCCTAACCATATTAGGATGACCGCAAACCTGTTCCAATAGGGGCGGGGCGGGGCGGATACCCGGATGAACCTGCAAAATTGACATCTTTTTTCGCAATGGTGTGAACTTGTGAGTAAAAAAAAAGGGGAGAGCGCATAGGTATAAAGATTTCTCGTTCTTTAATACTTACCAGCTACTAGTGGTGTCAAAATGGATGGGCCGCCCATTTTGCTCGATCCGGTCTGATAACTAATGGACTTGGCTGATCTGATCCATAGTAAATGACATTGTTTCCAAAATACATTATTGGTCGAATATTTTGAGAATCCGACCATTAGATTAGATATTTTTTTTATGTTTGTCATGTACACAAAAAATCGAAGTGATCCAACGGTTACTTTTTAATAAATATCACTGTAAAGAATTAGTATATTTCTTTATTAATTAAAATATCACAGTTTTTTATAGTGATATTTCTTAAAATCTAACCATTGGATCACTATGATTTTTGACATACATGACATGCATAAGAAATGTATCAAATCCAACGGTCGGTTTTTCAAAATATTTATCATAGATAGTGTTTTGAAACTGAGATGTAAACATAGGTGTCAAAATAAGGTGTAAGGAGAATGTGATCCATATATAATTTGTTAGAACATCTTCAACCATGGCCGGCAAAGTTCCACAACAGGCATTTTGCCTAGCCAAACTCAAAATTAGCATCTCCAGTGAAAGAGGCGAAGTACGAGGCATTTTGACTAGTTATTCTCCAAATGGTGAGGAAAATTAGCAAGTATAGATGACAGAGAAGTTTTGGCATTTTTTCCACATCACCTATATATATATATACAGAAATGCTATTATGAGGCCCACCTTACGCAAGGTTGCGTAAGGTCCCCTCCATATGGCCAATTTTATATGACAGTTCGTAAAACTGACCGTTGGATTAGATGATCATCTTCTGTATGTCATGCCTACAAAAAATCACAGTGATCCGACGGTTGGTTTCTGAGAAAATTGACTTTGAAAAAAACTGGAATTCAAAGAATAAAAAATGGCAGAAAAATTCTCTAGTATATGTATATATATACATATATATATATATATACAGAAAAATTCTCTAGTGAGCATTTGCTGACTTTAACTAAAGTGAGCAAATAACAGGAACCCTTGGATTGGAATCTTGAGATGAATCTTTCATTAAGTGAATGGGAATCCAAGGGCTTGTGTTATTTGCTCACTTTAGTTAAAGTGAGCAAATGCTGATAAGAGAAAACCTCTATATATACATATATGTATATATATATATGTGTGTGTGTGTATATGATCCATTAAGTTCCAGACCTTAAGCTTAATTTAAGGTCCACTTTTAACTGGGATTGATATTTTGAAAAACCGACCACTGGATTAGATAATCTTCTAATGTATGTAATGTTTGCCAAAAATCACAGTAATCCAACGGTCGGTTTTCAAAATACAGACTGTTAAACAGTTGTTACAGCATCCAATGGTAAATACTGTTAGAGTGTTTCACGGACTATATTTTGAAAACCGACTGTTAGATCACTGTAATTTTTGACAGGCATAACATACTGTAGACATCCATTTTTAACCATGAGTATGGTCATGAATGGTTGCCTGTGATTAGAAATAAAATAGGGTGTCAAAACCCAAAGTTGCCAGTTTTACCCTTTGTGGTTAATTAGATAGAGGTCATTATCACATATAGATTTTTAGGTTAGATTGAGTCGGTTCTTTTTGCATTAGGTTTTTACAGAGTCTAGGAACATCCCTGCAAAATTTCATGGCATTCTGAGCCAGGCTTGATAGAAAATAAGGCCTTTTGTGACTGAAGGGCAGTTTTGTCCTTTGAATCACAAAAGTCTTGAATGACTGTCGATCTTGTCTCGAATTGTCCCAAGACTTTGGGACTCTTCCAATGGCTATCTAGCTCAGCTTGGGACACTTGGCACGACCTTAGAGGCCTTGGAAGACTGATTTGAGACCCTTAGATCACTTCTTAGGGTTTTAATGACATCCATTGATCGATTTGAAGCCTTTTTCTATAAATACATCACTTAGGAATAGGTTTAAGAGAGTTAACTTTGATTAGAGGGACTTTGGGACCTTGGGGGCTGCACTAGAACACTAAGCCACGAACTTGGAGACCATTAAAGGTTGAAGAAGAGGCTAGGAGCAAGGAAGAAGAAGGCTAAAGGTACATTCATCTATCCCATTAGTTGTAGGATGTAGTTTTGCATATTATAGTGGATTTTTAGGAGTTTTTGCATATGTAGAGTAATTTCATCATGTTTATTCTAAATTTTTTTTAGTTCATTGCATGGTTTAGACTAGGAACTCTTCTTGTTAATATGTGTTCATGTTTAGGAATGATAGTTATGTTAGTCTTGCATGTTTGGATGAGTTTAGGATGCATATAGATCATTGTTTAAGTAATTTTGTATAGTTTGATTATTTGTTTCTATTTCATATGGAAGTAGCATATTTATTAATCTAGAAGCATGGTAGCTTTAATATGAATAATAGGAGCATGCCTTAGGTGATTTTTGTTTGGTTAACTTATGTCTAGAATACATGCTAGAGTGTTAAAGTTGCTGTTTTGATACAAAAATATCATATTTTGTATGTTGTGGCTTATGGTTCAACATGGGAATGCATGATTTTATGTTTTGTATTAAAAGAGTATTTTCATATATGTTCTAAGCATGCTTTAGGATGGTTTAGGTACTTATTTAGTTACATGAAGAGTTTTGATGATAGTAGATTTTGTTTTAAGCATGAAAATTGGCTTCTTTATTGTTTGATAATATTGAGTGATTCTTGTGCTTTGATTGATTTATTTTCGATGGTTCGATGGAACTTGCAAAGGTGAGTTTCTTCCCTTGTGGTTAATTTTGATGTATAAAGTACATGTTTTAGCATGAAGTTGCCTTTTTTTAGTCATTTTTTTAGTATGTTTGCATAATAGTCTTTTATGTCATTGTAGGATTGTTTTTGCATATTTTAGTATTAAATTTAGGTAGTTTTAGGTATATTTAAGTTGCTGTCCAGCAGCTTAAATAACCTTTAATTACCTTTATTTAATACAATTTTTAGGCATTTAGGTTAGAAATCCATGTTAGGATGATTTAGAAAAGATTAGGGTCATATTTTGCATTCATGGTAGATTTTCTCTTTCACTTTCTTGTCATCCAAACATAGGAACATGATAGGATTCCTTTGAGTAGTTAGAAACAAGTAAGAAAGGTGTCTAGGGACATAGGTGAGGTGTTTTACCTCCCTAGGATTCTCTTAAGATAAGGTTTCATCTTCAAAAGTCATTTTTCTGATTTAATTAGAATT
>JAESVK010037842.1:4217-25703 GCA_017140935.1 Hamamelis virginiana
ATTTCTCTACTTTGATGAATAAGAGGCTTAGTGCTAGCATGTCTAATCATCTAGTATTTATAGAAAACTCATAGGGTTTCTATTTAATATTTATTTCCAAAAATAACTTAATTCATTATCTATTAACAATTTAATATATAACTTAATTCCCTATATATATTAACAAATAATATATAAGGTTATTAATTGAATTAGTATTAGGAAATAACCTTCTCTCTTTAATTCAAGAGACTCACTTATGCTCTTTGTTTGTGTGTGACCCATTGGGTTCACCCCAACCTAGCAGTGGACAGGGACATCTCTATGTCACCCAAAAATAAAAACTTTCTATTTTAGGTTCAATTGGAATGATTCCAATTATGCCCTCATTGATAACACTTTATCAATAGGCTTTCACTGATCATGAATGACATCTAGCAACTTATCATGACGTACCCTAGGTTTGGATGAATAGTTGAACTATGTGAACCATTCATGTTACTTAATCCTTCATCCCCTAATGTCACTGTTAAGATATTCAGGCATGGTTATTAAGTCAAACCATATCTTAACAACTTGTTATATGTTCTACAAAATATAATTCTCAATAAGATGAACCTGATGAAACTCTTTTCACATTTCACCTATCACCATGGACATGGATTTCACACTGAGAATTATCTTTGTGAACGAACCTTGACATTCTCTCTCATCAAAGATGAAAGTGATGATTCCTTCTTGCGCACTCATTTATCTTCAGACATAACCCTACTAAAGCCAATGCGTACCAATTACACCCTTATGGTTAAGGATGTACGAGATACTATCAAACTCAAGTGACCTATGCATAAGATAACTATGGTGCCTCAGGTCTTAGGATTATCAAATTAATGGACGAAACATAAGAATATTCTTTTGACTTAAACTCCATAAGAATATTCTTGCAGATCATGTTTAGTGTACATATTCTCTAATATACACCCACATATTAACTATAGTGTCACTACACCGATAGGAAAGACTACTTATCCTCCCATTGGAGCTAGTTTAAATTTGTGCTACTCTTAATGGTTTATTAAATATCCACTTTAATAAACCTATGAATAGGAACTTCTTTAGAATAAATGTGTACGAGAAATATGAGTCTCCATATCTCAACAACTTGAGATATATATTTTTCTTATAATTTATTCATGGACCTTATCATATATATTTAAATACATACGACAAGTTGTACCTTCAAATTAATATAATATGAAATTGATATGCCCTTTAGGATTAGTTTTAGGGCATACCTCTAACAAGAAGATGGTCATGTCCTGAATCAAGTGGTGCTTAAGAGACATAAGCTTTTGTGAACAATAATTGTGTGGCAAGTGTTTAGGCCCATCAAGAGGAGCAATCAGTTTGAGTCTCTCAACTAACCACATCTGTAGAAGAATGGGGCTACCCCCAATGTGCGGAGAAGAACATGAGTAAAAATGGTCAAGCCCATTCAGAGTTTCAGCTAACACCAAAGGGATGAGATTATGTGACTTTGACAGTGGTAAAATGAGCTCACATGTTTCAATGGGTATGAAAGAGGTCCCATTTGAAACAAGGAAACAACCCAATATGCATAAGGCAAATGCATACTGGGTAGGCCTATGAAGAGCCAATGACTTACCCCCTCCCTCAAGAAAGATAAAGCTAGTTTGAGAAGATCAATGGAGTTTTCATGAAAGAATGAGGAAGGTACCCTAGGTGAAAGTTCGAAGAGAGAAGAGAAAGTTTGAAAGTAACCTCGACGAATGGTGGGAAAGACGAAAGGTCCACTAGAAGGAACACTTATCAAAGCACAAAATTCTTCAAATAAAAGACATACCTCTTCACAGTTGAAGCAAAATACATGAAGCTCGGGGTCCCAAAAATGAATCACAGAGTTGAGAAGCTTGTCCTCAAGCTTCACATAAGAAAGAGAGAACCACAAAGTCAAGCCAGATCGCGCGAACACCCTTTTGTCTTCTGCTCGCATTCTCGCTATGAATAGATTTAGGATCAATTTGAGATCTTCCATTGTGTTTAGTGTGATTAATGAGTCTTGGGATGTGTTTTTATAGCCTTTTGGTGAAAGAAATCAAGTTAGAGGCAAAATAGAACACTGAAAATCGAGTTAGAGGCGAAATAGGACACTCAAAAGTAAAATTTTGGACAAAATAGGCGGAAATAGCAACTAGGCTCGCTGACCATCCCACCAAGGATGGCCAATCGTCCCCTAGGGATGGCCAACCGTCCATGGAGGGATAGTCACCTGAGCCCAATCCCTAATTCTGCCCAATTTTGATCGTTTTGTGATTTTTTGGCGCCCAGTTTGACCTCTCGCTCCATTTTCGTCAGTTTTGACCTATTTTCGGGATAGAATTGAACCAAAAAGGCAATTGAAACATATTCACATTCTCATTAGGATATAATTACATGTTGTTCAGGGTTCTTAGTGCAGACATTTAAGAAAAGTTACATAGAAGATCCTAAACGGGCCTCTTTTGGGCCCAATAGTACAAAATCAATTATCCAAAAAAAAATAGTACAAAATCATCTCCGCCGGGATGAATTCCTCGTTCCTCACGAACCCAATGCTTCGTGATTTCTCCTAGATCTTTGGCGCTCCTGTAAGGTTTGACTCGAAGACTGTAAACCCAGAGTAGGATTAGGATTGATGAAAAACGAGATTGTTAAAGATCAAAGGTTGGAATGAAAGTTACCTGCGCTGCTCTGCTCATATTTGCATCAAGACTCATTCTCTGAAGTTCCCTAGTCAATGCTTCCGTGTACTCCAAGCTTTCCTTAGCAAACTATACAGGCACCTGTAGATGACTGAAAAATCAAAGATTAGGCAAGATAGAGCAAAGTGTAATAAAGGTTGTAGTTGTGATGATTACCGAGGTATAATAAAGATCCACATGAGGATATTCATTATATGGCATGCGAGGAATCTGCCTTTGAACGAAGTCACCATTCTCAATGAATTGCACCTACCAGGGGAAACTTGGCAAAGGAGGGGCGGAAGATGAAGGCTCATCATCATCTTGATTTGCAGTAGCTTTGGAATGAGAAGCGTGCCCACGGGAACGACGACCCTACAAAAGGAAGAGATATGAGAAATACTATGCCAGAAAAGAAGTAAAGTAATTGAGAGAGAATTCAATACCTCAGTAGGGAGGAATCCTGACACTAAAGGGCGCATCAGACGTTGTTGACAGAACGTCTGATAATCCTCATGCTGGTAATGGAAGGCGTCTGCGGTCACACCAGACATGGCATCGGCTAAAGCATAGCCTGTCAGGCTGTTGGCATGCCTCATAGATGAAGGAGGTGCATAAAGCATACGAGTAGCTGAGTAAGCTCCACAGAGCTGAGCACGCACCCTCTCCGAGGTACTAATATCTGCCAAAAGGCCCATCGAATAGGATCCTCTTGTGCGATGTCACAACCACGGGTTGAAGCCGAGCTCGCATGGTGCCCCTTCAATGGCTCCATGGATTCCGACAATGTGTGTTAAAGACAAATTTGAGTATTGTGGGAAGATAGTAGAGATAAGGGTGATTACCATCTAAGGACGCATCCCAGCAAGGATAGAACAGCTGTAGGCATAATCATGCCAATGGACGCCAGCGTTCTCTCTTCGACTTGGGGCGTATCGGGCGAGAATAGGCTAAGTCCGGTCCTCCGGTCATCAGCAGCAATCAAAGGGCGATTCAGGCGAAGGTACTCGTAAGCCCATACATGTGGAAAAAACATGATGTCAAGAATAAGTGAAGAAGAGTTTGAAATACCATAAGTAGGTATGCGTACCTCCCAAACAAATCCCATGCCCCCAAAGTCAGGACAGACTCCTCGAAACCAACAACTTATAGTCCTGTACATCGTGGCCAAAGCAACGCTACCCCAGTCGTAGTAAGAGATGATATCAATGTTCTCTAAGCTCGCAAGAAAGCCTAGAGGGGCTAAATCAATTGTGCCTGCAAAGAATGTACAATACAGTACATACAAGAGAAAAACCCATACAATATGGTGAAGGTCGTGCCCATCCTCCTCAGACATGTCATTAAAGGTAATGAAGAGGGTGTTCCTACGGACTGATCTCTTGATAATGTCAAGATCAGCGGCCCCAAGATAAGTATCCAAATAAACAGAGTTGTGGCATGCATCCTCATAGAAATCCAAAGGACGCCCCCCAATGGAAATCCCTATGATCATAGTGAAGTCAAGTGGGGTCATAGTCATCTCCCCAAACTCGAAGTGTAAAGTGTTGGTGGTGTCCCACTATAACTCGGATAAGGCTATGAGAGCCTGCCTGTCCATTTGATCATACTAAAGAGAATCGATGAAGTTTGCAAAGCCTATTCTTCTAATCGTTGCTTTAGTTTGTGGTTGGAGAGTGTCCATCTTTGTCCACCATGTAACTATGCCTTACAAAGAAAACTAAGTCCTAATATCGAAGTCCGAAAATGAATTTCAATGGATAAGAGATGTGCAAATGGAGATGAGTTATGGTAACTTTTTGAAAATAAATCACTAGCACAAAAAGTAAAGCATAAGTAACACGACGAGTTTTGAGATGGCAAATTGTGAACACTTTTGAAAATGTGTTGTCTTGTGAGTTAATTTTTGTGCTTTTGGTTTTGTCTCAATAGTTAGTATGATTCATTGATGTTCCATGTGACCCCTTTTATGAGAAATGGATTGAGATGAAAATCCCAAGAGAATAAAATTTTGAATAAAAACCATGAATTGAGTATTTAGCATAAGTTTTGAAATAAAACCACTTAAAAGTCATGGAAATGGCATTTAAGTGAATAGTGATTTGAGTGGAAAAATGAGCTAAGTCCCAATTCATGGAAATTTTGAATATGTGCATACTTGAAATGTTTTTGAAAACTTGTCATAGTATGAGAATATCAATTTGAAAATATTTGGAAAATTGAAAATTGTGCATGCTTTGAAAATTGAAAATTGCCCCGTTTTGGGCATTTTATCAAACATTTAGTGTGCATATGTTTGAAATGAGTTTTGAAAACTTGTCATGATACTTTGAAAATATCCAAATATTGTTAGAAACATATTTGAATCATGACATGAGGAATTTGGATTGAAAAAAAAAAAAAAAAATTCAAATTTTAGTCTCTTGGGAATTTTATCAAACACTTGGTGGGCAACATTTCAAGCTTGTGAAGCTAGTGAAATGGGGCTCCCAAGCTTTGCCAAATACAAATCTCATGAAAAGGAATCATCAAACAACATCCAAAGATCAATGTTGAGGCACCAATACATTGAAAATTCAAAGAAAAAGCATGGAAAGTAAGCTTGCCTCTTTTGTAGTATGGATATAAGAAAGATGAGCTTGGGGCTCCAAAAGTAACCTTATGTTGTTGGGATCATATGGTGGCACCTTGTAACTCTTCATCTTCATGAATGGGTACTTTGAAAGTTCATACCTCCTATCATAGTTATCAAAACCGGACCGATCATTGACCCGAACAAGAGGGCGGGTGGTCGGGTCACTGGTTCAACCACCGGGCCAGTGGTCGGAACGGTGATATAATTAAATAATTTAAAAATATAAATATATATTAATGATAAAAAAAAATTTCTAAGCTAACACATCATAAATATGTATTTCTAGCATAAACACTCTTCTAGTCTAATACTATTCATTTTTAACTTTTAAATATGTAATTCTAACAAATGTAGTATATAAAACTACGCATAACGGTTAATGAAATTATAGATTCATTTCAAACTAGGTGCACAATAATCAATCAAATTATAAATAATTAAATATGCAGTATTTATTAAATAAGACGAAGTAACATACGTTTGTGAAAACTTTGTAATTAGAAGAGTAGCCCTTCTTAGAACATTGAAATTAGAACTTGACTTAAAACTTGAAAAAGTGACGCATCTCCTACAAAGAAAGTAGACTTCGGTGAGATTTTCCGTACTTGAACCTTATTAATAAAATTCAAAACACATTGAGAAGGTGGGTGTACCATTTACCTAATAATTAAGTAAGAAGTTGGGAAAATTTTAAAACAAACCTACAGTAAATCATCACACATAAATTCAAGTCTCAATAGTCAAAAGTCTAGCCACATAAATTCATAATAAAGTCATTCAAACTTCAAAGTCTCAAATAACATAACCAAAACAACACATAAATTAAACCCAGGTCTCAAATAGCAAGTATGAGCAAGCACAAATTAAAAGCACAATTACACAGTATTCTAGTTTTCTCAACACATCAATTTAAAATTGTAAACTCTCAAAAATCAAAATGCCCTTTTTAATATTTTATATAATAACACATTTTTTATGAGAAAATCAAAGCAACAAATGAACAAACTAACAAAGAGTAAAATTTAAAGTTTAAAGTTTAAATTTTAAAGCCCTTACGGCCTTACCTGGTAAGAATCCTAGTGGGCTAGTGGAGTAGTGGCAGCCACAGCAACTTGTGTGAGGGAGCCAGGGAGTTACCCAGCCAAGAGCCACCATAGTCCGCAGGCAGGGAATGCAGCTGCGAGTTTACGACGCCGTGTGAGTGACTGAGTGTGTGATTAAGGCATCAAGCAGCTCGGCAAGGATGAATGAAGTAGGAACAGAGGGACTCGAGGAAGGGTTTTGATTTCTGAAAAGTGAAAAGTGAAAACTTTCTTAGGGCTTTTTGAGTTTTTGGCTTTTGGGGATATTTTGGTGGTGAATAGACAATAAAATCCCTCATATTATAACTGATTGTGTTTTAAAAAATTGGTAATTTGGTCATTTTAATTATTTTTTTAAACCCCTTAAAAAACCGTCTGGTTCACTAAAGCCTGCTCGGTTCGAACGGTTCTATAAAACCCGTCCGGGTTGACCGGTTTTCTATGGTTTTTTGATCTGAACGGTCCAATTAGCAACCCAGCCCGGTTCTATGGCCGGTTCACCGGTTCACTGGTCCGACCGGCAGGGCCGGTCCGATTTTGATAACTATGCATCCTATTTGCCATGAATATGTGTAGATAGAAAAGCTTGAGAAGATGGTTATGTGTTGGATTTGTGTTAGAGTTTTAGATCCCAAATTTGAAATACAAGGATGAAATCTTAGGTTTTGATTCACAAATTGGAGTGTGTACCAACACTAGAGGTGTTTGGAGATCAATTTGGATGCAATGAAACCAAAAATGATGAATTTTGAGAGAAAATGAGAAATTTTAGAGAGAGAAAGTATCAAAATGGATGATAGTTGAAGTGAATGGGCAAATATATGACAAAATGGCTTAATAGGGGAGAGTGGTCTTGGGTAGCCGTCCACTAGAGGACGGCTAGCCGTCCACCATGGACAGTTGGCCATCCTCAAGTGGATGGTCACCCAAGTTTTGGCCCATTTTTGAGTTTTGTTGGGCTTTTTAAGGCCCATTAAGCCCATTTGGCCAATTTTTTGGCCTATTTTGATCAATTTTCTTTCAAATTTGGATTTGGGAAAGCTCATTTGATTGAAATTGAAGATTATTTGATGCATGGGTGAGAAATGAGGAAGCGTTTGTGTTTACAAAGATGAGAATTGAGCGATTGTGAATGGGAAAGTTCACATGAAACGATAAGTTTTTGGTTGAAAATCATGAAGTACAGAAATGAATGATGGGAATGATGAGTGAACAAGGTTTGTAATCATGAAATGATTGTAAATACAAGTGAAATGATGATGTTGTGAGACTCATGAGCGGATTGTGAGGCTAAGATAGCCCATGAAGGGTTTTGAATGAGAAAGGCCCATTGTGGAGGCCCAAAATCAATAAGTTTTTGTGAATGCATAAGATGATGGAAAATATACATGAGATGTATATAGGAATGATGTTACATGATATCGGTGATGTTGTAGAATGAATGTGTTGGTGATAACATGAAGTTATCAAAGGAATATTGGCAAATTTGAAGATAATTGGAAATGTGTGTTGTGATTTCCTCTAAAGACAAGATGATAAATTGGAAATGTGTGTTGTGATTTCCTCTTAGATAAGATGATGATTGAAAATGTGTGTTGTGATTTCCTCTAAAGATAAGAGGATAAATTGGAAATGTGTGTTGTGATTTCCTCTAAAGATAAGATGATATTCACTGGCGAAGCCATGAACATCAACGAAGGGCTTCTGTAGATATCCATTTTTGACCATGGGAAGGGTCATGAATGGTTGCCTATGATTTGAAATGGAATAGGGTGTTGAAACCCTAAGTCGCTCATAGTACCCTTTTGTATAGTTAGTTAGAGGTCATTATCGCATGTAGGTTTTTAGGTCGGATTGAGTTGGTTCTTTTTGCATTTAGTTTTTAGAGAGTCTAGAAATATCCCTGCTAAATTTCATGGCATTCCGAACCAGGCTTGATAGGAAATAAGGCATTTTGTGATTTGAAAGACAGCATTGTCCTTTGGATCACAAAAGCTCTAAATGACTATCGATCTTGTCCCGAATAGTCTCGAGGCTTTGGCATGGATATTTAAGGTGTGTTTGGTAGCTAAGTTGATCAGTGGCAAGGTCCATAGAGCCTTTGGGCTCGTGTTTGGCTCTTAAGGCCCAAAAGGCCCTTTTAAAGCTCATATTAGGGTTTCAACCGGGAATGACCGAGATTCGATCTTTTTATCAAACCAAAGCCCTCAAAAACTTTAAAACACTTTCTTAAAATGATTTTAAAACTTGTTTCGAGAAGTAGAAATAATTTCGAGAGTAGTTGGTTAGCAAATTTCAAAACCCTAAATGGGCTTAACAGACCCAAAACAACTAATTGGCTGGTTTTTTCCTAAAAATTTTGACTAAAGTCAATTCATTTTCACTTCAAACACCTCTCAAAACATGGAGAATCGAATAACGGTCATTTTGATACATGAATCGTCGAATTTGGATTTGAAACGGGCCCGAAATGCCGAAACCGGATCGAAATGGGCTGAGATAGGCCCATATGTGGGTAAAATGCACTGGGGGCTCGATGACCATCCCCCTAGGGACGGCCAACCATCATGGTGGATGGCCAACCATCCTAGGGTGGACGGTCCCCTGAGCCCAATGCTCTGATTCGCCAATTTTTGAGATTTTGAGTGTTTCGAGACTCTTCCAAAGCCTATCTAGCTTAACTTGGAGGGTTTAGCACGACCTTGGGACCTTGGAAAACTGGTTTAGACCCTTTAGATCAATCCCTAGGGTTTCAATGACAACCGTTGATCAAATTAAGACCTCTCTCTATAAATATATGGCTTTAAAGTGAATAAAGAGAGGTTAGAATGAGGAAACTTGGATTTTTGGAGTCTATAGAGCTACAGCCAGCCCTAGCTATGAATTGAGAGGCCATTGGAGGTTGAAAAAGAAGCTAGGAGCAAGGAAGAAGAAGGCAAAGAGGTAATGGGTCATACCCCATTATGCATAGAATCTGATTTTGTACAACATAGTTGAGAATGGGCTCATTTAAGATAGTTTAATTTTTTGCATAATGTATAGGTTAGTTTTTTCTAACTATATGCATAATGTAGGATAGGAATGCATGTTTAGAAGTAGGAATTCATGTGTAGAAGTAGTGTTGCATGTCTAGGAATAGAGTTTGGTTTGTAGCTTGCATGATATTGGTCTTATAGATGCATATTTTCTGTTTTGAGTCTCATAACCTGTTAAAATGTTTGAAGTGTGATTTTCATTATTAGGATAGCTTTTCCTATATTATTCAAGCATGTTAGTTGTCGTGTGAGGATGTTTAAGAGTTAATGCATGTTAGGAGTGGTTTAATATTTATGATTTTCTATTTTAGGTAAGAATGCATAATATGTAAGAAAGTTTGAGTCTTTCGTGTCAATAATCATTGTTTGGATGCTAGAAGTAGTTTTAGATATTGTATGTCAAGTTTAGTATTATTCTTGCTTTATTTCAATTGAGTTTACCATATGAAATGCATTAAAGGAATTGATGTATGAATTGTGTTCGAGGGAGCAAGCAAAGGTAAGTCCCTTCCCTTGTGATAAACTAGGTTGTTTTTTAGCATGAATATATGTTATTTATTGATTGATTTGCATAAGTGTTTTAGTCTATTGTGTTAGTATGCATGTTAGGATTTTTATTTGGTATTTTGAGTGGATTAAGAATGGTTTTTGAGCCATTTAAAGTGCATATTCAAAACTATCCAGATTTGAATATGTACTTTAAAAGGGCTTATTTATTATTCCTTCATTTGAATATGTACTATCCAGATTTGAATATGTTACTTCACATTTTTGCATATTCTTTATACGATAATTTTAGTTTATCATATTAGGTTGCATTGTAGTTCATTTTCCCCCTTTTTCCTTCATTTTTTTTTTGGGTTTTAATTTATGTTTTCTTCAAATCGGTCCAGAAATTGAAAGTAGCCTTAGGTTGAATTAAAAGTCATTTTTTAGGTCCAAATCAACTTATAAATATGCCTAGGCTCACATAGATAACTTAGTTTTCATTTAGGACATTGTCATGCAAATTAATTAATTGTTTTATTGTATTATTCATGCATTTATAAAATTTCTAGCATGCATTGTTTTAGTGTTCTAGGTCATTAGACTGACTTAGGATTAGCTAGAAACCCTAGGATTAGGGGGGGTCACTTGTTGTAAGAATTATGATAGGAATAGAATTCTGTTTAATTTAGGAGTCTATTTCGAGAAAAACTCTGAAAGAAAGTGATTTTGAAAGTATTTGAATTGGAATGAAATTCTATCTATTATGAAAAAGTGTTTTGATCGAATTCCACCTCTCGAAGTTAGAGTCCTAGATAAAATAGAATCCTTTCAGCTATGTAGTTCATTACAACAGGAGAGTCCTAGGTGATTGAACTACGATAGAATTTGATCTCTATTAGGAGACTGGTAAAGTACGTAGGCAACCAATAGGGCGCAAGTCCAATCTTAGGTTGACTGTGAGTCTCCTAAGGTCGTTAGGATTGTGTATACTTTTGTATTATCTATTATTATTACTATTATTATTATTCATATTTTCTGTGGTTGATTAGATAATTAAGATCATTTGTGATAAGATTTTGATAAGCCCAAAATTAATTAGGAGACCTTTACTTAGGATGAGATGGGTGCTTACAGGATGCGTCCTGGAACCTTCCTATCTCATAACTTAGCCCCCGAATCCAAAATTTGGTTCGAAGATTTGCCTTTCCTTAAAATATAGAGTCACTGTTTTATTGAAAAATAAAACTCTTTTTTATGGTTTCTTTATTCCTTAAAAATAAGGTAGCGACTCCCAGTTTTTATCAAACTTCTTTCCTTTTTCAAAACCCAATCTAAGTGGACTCCCACAACAGAGAAGGATGATCGGGATTGGATGATCTTGAGTGGATAATAGAGAAGGATAATTGAGTAGATAAAGAAAATGATAAATAGAGAATGATAATGAATTATCTACATCCACAATGATAGTGAATCCAATTCCAAACTCAACACACGAACAAGTGAGCCGAGTCGGGTGGTTCACACACACACATGCGCGCACGAACACACAGATATATATATATATATATATATATATATATATATATATATATATATATAGAGAGAGAGAGAGAGAGAGAGAGAGAGAGATTTATAACTGAAAAAAAAGTTTTAGTCTAATTGTGTATACTTGAGCTTATTTTAAATATAAGAGTGTATATTCTAATTGTGTATACTTGAGCTTATTCTAATTGGACGATGGTCTCTTACGCGCTAACCAGTCATATGCAACCAAAAAAGGATTTCTTGACGCAGTTCGTGAGCATGCTATCAGGCAGAACTTTGAATTTCGTATTAAATATTCATGCCCTTATAAAGTTGGGTTGACATGTGTCAATAACGAATGCCAGTGGGGTATTCATGCTTCAATACACAGTGGAAGATTCACCATCCAGACATTCAACCCAGCCCACACATGTTGCATTCCCGCTCGGGATTCTGATCACAGACAAGCTTCTGTGCAATGGATTGTTGATAAGATAGCTTCCGCATTTCGTCGTCAACCTGAGATGACCACTACATCCATCCAAACATCAATGCATGACAAATGGAGGATTCAAATAAGCTATAGGAAGGCTCACCGAGCTAAGGATAAATTGCTTCGTTTGGTACATAGATCGTACAAATCATCTTTCAAATCTCTTCCAACATACAAGGAACACTTCTTATCTAGGAATCCAGGAAGCTACTTTCAAATAGAGAAGAATCTTTATCCTATCGGGCAAGGTGACTTATCATTTATCCGTGTTTTTTGGACTATTGGACCTTGCCTGACTGCATTCGTTCGACACATGCATCCCCTAATTTCAATGGATGGTACCCACTTGCGTGGTAAGTATCCAGGTGCACTGTTGATCGCATGTGGATTTGATGGGAACAACAGGACTCTACCGTTTGCTTATGCAGTTGTCTCAATTGAAAACTATGATAACTGGGAATGGTTTCTGGACCAGTTACGATCGCAGTTGGGGGACAGTGTTCGTAAACATAATCTCACCATTTTATCTGACCGGCAGAAAGGTTTAAAGAAAGCCGTACCCAAGATTTTTCCAGAGGCTTACCACAAGTTTTGTATGCAACATCTCCAATCGAACTTCCACTCAATATTCAAGGATGTTCTACTGAAGCGGACGTTCTGGTCTCTGTCCAAAATGTAATGCTCATGTGACTTTAATGATACATTGTCAGAAATAGAAAGATTCAGTCCGGCTGCGCACGAATGGATTTGTGATGTGCCCAATCAGCATTGGTCAAATGCTTTTTTCATTGGTCGTAGTTATGGGGTTTTAACAACAAATCCATCTGAATCCCTTAACTCGATATTTAAATCTGCCAGGACGTACCCAATTATTAAGCTCATCGAATTCACGGTGGAGAAGGCAGTTAAATACTAGAACAAATACCGCAATAAGTCAACTTGTTGGAACGGACCACTAACAAGGAAGTTTGAGAAAAGACTTGACAGGTTGCGCGAGCTTGCTCGGGATCATTAGTCAAACCGATTTGGAGAGTTCGATTTCCAGGTACATTCCGCGGAACACACTGACACTGTAGACCTTCAAAGAAGGACTTGTACATGTCGATCATTTCAAGTGCTTGAATTCCCTTGTAGCCATGCAATGGCTGCACTGTCTATAGCTCACGAGGATCCTTATCAATACTGTGGGGCGTGGTACTTTCTAAGCACGTACAAGGCAACATACTTTCAAAAGATATTTCCCACATTAGATGATAAACAATGGGAGCATTTGCAAGAAGATGTAATATTGAACCCTCCTACGGCTGTTCTCCAAGTAGGGAGGCCCAAAACCATTCGAATTCGTAGCGAGTTCCATGATGGCCCCAGTAAGATGTGCAGCTATTGCAAACAGATTGGTCATAACAAGAGAACTTGCAAAAATCCACCCCCTTCCGTTTGAATTGCATCAAGTTTAACTCATGGTTGAATTGTACTTCTTTCATACTTTTAGTATATTTATGCTCACTTTGTGACAGTTATATGATGTTTAATCTGCCTTTTAATTATATGTGACATGCTGAATTAGTAAATAGGGAGGTAAAACACATTTTTGACAATACGGTCAATCCCGAGTTTGTGCAGACATTGTGGATTCGGTTGCTTGTTAATGCACTATGGGCTTACCGCACTGCATAATAGCCTTTTGTGAAGGTTTCTTATTTATATAGTAGGATAGGATCCTGTTTATAAGGAACTCCCCATTTCTTAAATACCCTCTCACTGCCTTGCTTGTATATATAGAAATAGGATCAATTTATTTTATTTTATTTTTTCATTTTTCCTAGTTGTTTTGTCTCTACTCCTTACCCTTCCTTCCTGCATGGTACTTGCTTCTGGAATTGCGCTGCACAGTTGATATCTTCTCTAAATTCTTTTTTTTTTTTTTCCCTTTTTCTTTTTATTTTTTACAACGATTATCACCCGTTGGGGGGTGAGGGTAAATCCAATTTTTGAGCAATTCATATCTGTCTGGTTAAAGAACATTTTTTTTGTGTGTGTGTGTGTGTGTGTGTGTGTGTGTGTGTGTGTGTGTGTGTGTATTTTCACTGTTATATAGGTCATAACATTAGTTCAATGATAGGCTGTGATAATCATCCTATATAGTTGGAATTCTTAGCAATCATATCTATTTCTCTATGCTTTGACCCAAATGTTGTAGTGAGCACGCATTATTTTTGCTCCTCTGTTCCTTTTAAATTATACATGTATATGCTTAAAGCTCACGCATTTCCCTTGAATTTACCTGTTGTTTTCAAGGTTGCACCAATTTATTTACTCTTGGGAAATATTATGCTATTCAATATATTAGCATGAAGCTACATTTTGGTGAAAGTCTCACATATTTTCTTGTTTTGTCAAAAATAGTTGCTGTATTAATTTTTTCCGATTTTCAATTATTTGCACTTTTTGATTGTTGCAATAACCATTTGGATTATTGGGAAGTGATCTTAGGATGGGATTTGTTATTTTGAGCATTAATTTGTCTCAATATGAGACTACTAGTTCCCAATTTGAGCCCTAATATTTTCCCATTTTTGTATTATACAACGATGATAAATTTTACAAATTTTACTTCTAACTGAACTGCCAACCAGTTGGAGTATGGTTGAACTGGTTGACTGCATAAAATACAAGATGGCGAGATTTCCTTAACCAGATGGGGAAGTTGCTGCGAGCAACTCAACCAGCTGGAAAACAAGATGACTGCTGAAATTTAACAGTTTCCAGATTTTCACCCCATATATACCCAATTTCAATGCTTTGCTGTTATTTTTCAAAAAGGTATTTTGGGCTTGTATCTTTCTTTCTTTCTATATAGTAAAGTTTTTGTTTCTGATTAACACACACACACACACACACACACACACACACACACGTATATATAGGTTGTGCCCAACACTTTTTGGGTGCAATCCTAGCCTATAAAAATAAAAATTGAAATTAGAAAAATGCAAATTTACCATCAAAACATCAAGCTAACATCATTGCGCGCATCTCCTTTCGAATAATTGGAATCGAGAATAGAATGCATAACATGCTTGCTAATATCATTAAAATACAATCTGGTTACTCATTCCCATAATTGAAAATACATATTGTGTTTTACCAATTGTATATTGGTAATGTGCATTATATTTACCGCTCGCTTATGATAAAGTCCTAAAAAAAATTTGAAGAGTGCGTAAAATTCCCTCACCAAACAATTTACCACGGTCCCATTAGCGGAGTTTTTCCTCATATGTAATATGTACCGATTAAAGTTTTTGCATTCCTCTCTATGACCATAATAGGTGTTGGTGACCTGATGGTTTGGAAAGAAGAATTTGGGCGAGATAAATATAGTCGATCGCCTACAACAAAGCCATATTGTTTCAACTTTTTAAATCCTGACCATATGGGTGCACACTCCGAATGTTGGCCAAGCTACTCCAAATGGACAAATATGTAAACACACATACTAAATTTGCATGTGGTCATTACTCTTGCCAGTATGCACACCATACCGGTTAAGGTTCATAGAAAGCATCGGGAGAAATCAAAGACACTGCTTCATGTGCGACGTTAGGGAGGGACTTGTTATCCCCATCTTCACCCGCGCCCTTACTATTTCCTACAACTCCCATTCCGATATTTTTATTTGATTAGCCACGCCAATCTGCATGAAATTACAATCAAGTAAGTCCGTCTCCTAGTGAAAATCAATGTGTGTGTGTGTGTATATATATATGGATAATCTTGTTCTTGATGTAACCCAAAATTTCAACTGACAAGCTTAGTGTATACATACCCAAAATGCATATCTATAATATTGGAAAAAACTCGGGTGGCTACAGTATGGTAAATTGCAAAACTAAACACGGCTCACATGAATCGACAATATATATTTTCCACCATCACATTGCCTGACTCCATAGTTGTATGGCCACGTTTAGATACTCAAAATAAGGATTTGTATGCTTGTAGATTGGAAAGGCCGGCAACATAACTAGCTTAGAAACATATGAAGTGTGGGACTCCTTAAATGGGTTTTTGATTGGCATCATGATGAGCAAAGTCTGTATTATATAGACGTATATTGTCACATATCCCTATAATACCCCTACCTTTTACTGGAAATCTGAGTTGTCAAAATGCAGCATGGGCGAAGCTAATATTTTTTGCCTAACAGCAAGATTAAATCAGTAGATGCCGTCAAGTGCTGTTGTGGTGTTAGGCATCCAAAACGACCTAATGTGGATGTCGTTTTTGGTTTTAATAACTGTCAGCCGCAAGATTAAAATTGCCTTTTGACATGTCACTCATCTAACGGCTGGTATGCACCGTGCAGAAAACTTCCCATCAAGGAAGTAAAACCGGACCCTTTGCCATGTGACAAAACAATGCAATACTGAACATAGCATTGTTTGCAATGTGGACTGCAGTGAAATACTTCACAAACCTTCAAAGCATGAATTCACATATGGCCATCAATTCAAAGCTTTTGTGGACTGCATAGGAATACTGTTCTACAAGGAACCATAATTGTTTGCATGTGGATTGCAGTGCAATACAGCACTGCTGTGCACTACTTGACAAAACTTCAAAGTGATTCGTGCTATTATAAATCAATGTATGTACAAATTCATTACATGGTCAGTAACTTCACATTGCATCCGGTTACTGAATTTTATTTTTTTTCCCAAATAAAGTGATTCGTACTATTATAAATCAATGTGTCAAAACTTAAGGAGTGGAAATGGGAAATACCATAATATACCATTATTATCCAATTAAATAGCACATATGTGACAAAACATGGCACTGATTCTAGAAAGTACCATTTAAGGTGCCAACTTTTCGCATTGGCATATCAAACAAAATGAATGCAAAATTGAAATACTCTAATGACATATATTAGTAACTATTATGGGAGAAAGACTCTGTTGATATTTGAGCATGTGCAAAATGCATCCATATTCATTTGCTTCATGGTAGGGATAGGTTGTTATCAACTCACCGTTAAAACTTGACCCTACAAAGTTATAATAAACGCTTCAACCAAGCCACAGTTTGATGAATCAGATTTGCATTAGAGGTAGGGGTATTATAGGGATATGTGACAAAATTCGTCTATATAAGACTCACTTTACTCAGCAGGATGCCAATCAAAACCCCATTTATGGAGTCTCACACTTCATCTGTTTCTAAGCTTGTTATGTAGCCTTTCCAATATACAAGCATACCTTTCCTTATTTTCAGTATCTAAACGTGGCCATACAAATATGGAGTAAGGTAATTAAAGATGGAAAATATATATTATCCATTCATGCGAGACGTGTTTAGTTCAGCAATTCACCATACTGTAGCGAACCGATGCCGTCAATATTATAGATATGCATTTTGGATATGTATAAACTAAGTTTGTCAGTTGAAATTTTGAGTTACATAAAGAACAAGATCGTTAATAATATGTTCTATGTAATATATTAGCCTTAATTTGCTTAACCACTATTTTTACCGATTGTTCTCAATGTAGTGGATCGCAAGGACCAGCGTAGATACAAATGGGAAGTGTATGCAAGAGTAATATGGGGGATGGTGCAATGGTTATTTGCAATATTGGTCATTCTACAGATACTAATACTATAGACAGCGTTGATGTTCGCCAATACAGTTACATACGATCGATAATACTCTGTTGATATGAAGCCATATCAAATCCTTTTTGCGAGAATGCACTCGGGATATGATGACTGATTGGTTCAACGTTGCATTGCTATTTTAAATGTAATGGTGATATGTGATTCAACTGTGGTATGCTATATGCCAGGAATCCATCCATTTCCCTCGAACGTAAAAAATACTGTCTTTTCTACAACTACAAGATCGGCGAAACAAACTAGTCAAGGCTTCAACATGTGCAGCAGATAAGAACCAACACCCAACTTGGGAGAACCAGCACCCAACTTGGGAGGCAAGATTATATTTCCACTGTCTACCAGTCTCTCGCCGGCTGAAATCAACTTGCCGAAAAGTGGGACAAAGGATAGGGTTCTAAAGAAAGTAGGATTTAAGGATTAAAGGTTTGAGACAAATGTTTATTGGTGGATTTAAAGAACACACAACAGTAGAGTTAGTAGAAGGATAAGAAGAAGAATAATAAGAAAATATAGGAATCAAACCTATAATGCTTGAACCCCTTAGACATCAAAACAGATTTGGTAAAAGCAAAGCGCATACTCGCTAAGCAATCACATGAATCCATAATTGTTTGAATAATACCATGAACAACTATTTTATTTTCAATTATAAGCACTTTTTCCCCCAAAACCTATTAAAAGTAAACTGTAGCAATTATATATATATATCATAGTGTGAACCAGCCACCTATCCCAAGGGATCAAGAGTCCTTTTGTTCACTTTGGGTCATCGTGGATTAGTGGATGATCTTTATCCGTCTCGATTTATCCTTCTCTATTATCCACTCAAGATTAGGTTTTTGAAAAAGGATAAAAATTTTAAAAAAACTAGGAGTCGCCACCTTATTTTTAGGGAACAAGAAAACCACAAAAAGAGTTTTATTTTCAATAAAACATTGACCCCATATTTTGGAAAAGCATGGCCTTCGAATCAAAGTTGGATTCGGGGGCTAGGTTACGAAGTGGGAGGTTCCAAGGAACTCCTTGTAGGCTTCCACATCGCCCTAATTAAAGGTCTTCTAATTAAGTTTGGGCTTTATCAAAATCTCATAAAAACAACCTATCATATCTAATCAATCAGGAAAGTAGTTATAAATAAATAGATAATAATAATAAAAAGAAATCAAAATCCTAAAGATCTTAGAAGACAAAAGTCATCCTAAGATTGGACTTGCGTCCTATTGACTGCCTACGTACCTTACTAATCTCTTGATAAGAATCAAAGTCCACGTAGTTCAGTTACCTAGGATCCTCATATTGTAATGAACTGTCATTAGCATTCTATCTTATCCAAGACTCTATCTTATCCAAGGTCTCCAAACTCATCCCAGAGTCCTCAAGGCCGAATTAGACACTTGGAAGCACCTGAAAGAGTCCCGGGTAGGTAAAACACTAAAAAATAGCATTTATTGGGCGTGGGCTTCGATGACCATCCATCCTAGGACGGCCAACCGTCCCTTTAGGGGTGGCGACCGTCCGGGAAGGGATGGTCATTTGAGCCTCAACCCAATTTTGACCCATTTTGGGCCTCTCTCGACCCGTCTCGGCTGTTTTCGGCTTTCGGGCCCGTTTCAAGTCCAAATTATACGATTCAAGCGCCAAAACGATCATGATTCGATTCTTCATGTTTCTAGAAGAGTTTGAGGATGAAAAACCTTAATCATGGTCAAGGGGTTGAGAGAAACCAAGCTGATTAGCTGTTTTGGGCCTATCGGGCCCTTTTAGGGTTTTGAAATCCACTAATCGATTGGTAGTAAAAACCATTTCTACTTCTCGAAACATGTTTTGGAAACATTTTGGAAAGTGCTTTAAAGCTTTTGAAGGCTTTGAACTGATAAAAAGGATCGAATCCCGATCATTCCCGATTGAAACCCTAATCTGAATTTAAAAGGGTCATTTGAGCCTTAAGAGCCAATCATGAGCTAGGAGGCTCAACAGACCTTGCCACTGATCAATTTAGCTACCAAACACACCATAAATATCCATGCCAAAGCCTCGAGACTGCCCGAGACAAGATTGAGAGTCATTCAGAGCTTTTGTAATTCAAAGGACAGTACTGCCCTTCAAGTCACAAAAGGCCTTATTTTCTATCAAGTCTGGCTCAGAAAGCCATGAAATTTAACAGGAATATTCCTACTCTCTAAAAACTAAATGCAAGAAGAATCGACTCAATCTGACCTAAAAACCTACATGCGATAATGACCTTTATCTACCTGCTCACAAGGGTAAAACTGACAACTTAGGGTTTTGACACCCTATTTCACCTCAAACCACAGGCAACCATTAATGACCATACTCATGGTAAAAAATTGATGTCTACACATAGCAATACAAATGCATGGATATTAAGTACTATAATTAAAGGCCAAGCAAACTTTATTGAATATATAATCATTACTGTAAATTTCATTTAACATGAGTGTCTAAAACAATAATAAAAAAAAAGTAAAAAAAGAAAGGAGCTAAAACAAAAAGCTTGATACATTGTTTATATACCGTGTCCTTGCCAACGCCTTTCTAGTTCTCCCATGACACAAACATAGTGAAAACATTCCTTAGAGACTATGAAATACATTAGACACTATGAAATGCAGATTATAACTATAAAATACACACAAAGCTCAGAAAATGCAATATTGAAAATCTAAATGATCAAAGTAAATATTCAAAATTTTCCACAATATTTTCAGAGGAACCATTCAACGCAAGATAAGTGAAGTCTAATTGTCTATTGGGTAGAATCAAAACTCAAAACATCAAATTTTACTTATCAACTCATCAAATATTCCTACAAATTAAAGATAACAAAGTCTCCTCATTCTCAATTTGACCCATCACCCTTACAATTTTTGTCCCAAGTGTTGATGGGGGAGGGGAGGGGGGTAAATAGGGTCTCGCAAACTTTTTCAAATACAATTACCCAATAAAAATTAAGGTTCAATTCTATATGGAATGGAACATGAGTTTTGGTTCAGTGGTTCATATCTCTCCCTTTATGGGATGAGATTCCGGGTTCCATTCCTCATGGATGAGGTACTTGGCCCAATTATTGATCCATTCCATTTAACAACTAACCATTAACTCTACTATTGTATATCTTTTGGCCAAAAAAGAAAAAAAAAATCTATATGGAATGCACAAGTAATTAAGCAAATAAATAAAGGAGAGAAGAGTAGAGAGATGAAACACAAGGTTTTATCATTGTTCGGCACTCCTCGCCTATGTCCACACCTTAAGATCCAATCTCAAGGGTTCTCAATCCACTATCACAAGCTTTTTCAAGGTGGAGAAGACATTTTCACTTCAAAAGACACAAGCTCTTACAACCAAGCTTGAAATTGAACACAACCTTCAAGCTTCCCAAGGTTATACCCAAAACCTTTAATACAAGATGAATATAAAGTGTTTGGAGTACAAGAATGCTTCTTCACAAGTTGAGCAGTACAAGTTTGTACCACAAATAATAGCTCTTCAATGAATGTAACTAAAGAAAGCTTAATATTAATTAAATGAAAGCTAGAGAAAGTGTAAGTAATAAAAGCTCTTGTTCTCTTACAAATAAATGCACCGGGTAAGAACAATGTTTTAATACTCTCTCAAGCTGAAAAAGCCATCGCCCCGTGAAGACCCAAAGTTTTAAATTATTATTTTATTGATTTATGTAAAAAAAAAAAAAAAATCTTTTATAAAATGCCCTCCTTGTCCCATTTTCTTTTTAGTCAAAACAAACCCCCCTCCCTCTTTTTTTTTACTTAGCTATCTTCGGCCAAGAGAGGGAGCCCGAGAAA
>JAESVK010037845.1:5894-17289 GCA_017140935.1 Hamamelis virginiana
AAGTACACAAACATAATCGTTTATAACAAGAATCGTAAGTTTCCCTATCTGTATTGCTGAACTAAATACAAATTATTGGAGACGGGACTAGCTCTGTGAGTCACCTATCAACCACAAATAAGAGGCCTTAATAATGAACAACAACAATTATGCATAATTAAATATTAATAACTTACTTTATAAAAACAATGTCATTAAAACCTTCAAATATGCATCAATTAAGTCTCACAGGGTTTCTATGCATGTAAAGATTACTCAAAATGAATACAAATGAAGAATTTTAAACAAAAATATGAAATATTCAAACTTGGACTGCCTTAGTCGACTAGACAGGGGTTTGTTAGTCGACTAGGACTGGTTAGTCGACTAAGTCAACTTTGTTAGTAGACTAGAAGTTACAGGGCGTGAAAAATTTCCGAGAGTTGATTTTCGGTTAGTCGACTAGACTTTATCATTAGTCGACTAACGCTCGGTTAGTCGACTAGGCACATAACATTAGTCGACTAATATACTACCAGCAACCCTGAAACACGATTTAACATCAGTAGTCGACTAATCACTATGCATTAGTCGACTAAGCACCTGTAGAACCGCAATTAACGAGCATTAAGCTTTTCAAAAACTTACCAAATCATCATACATCAATTCCAAACCTTCAAAATCATCAAAACAAGCTTCAAAGACATAAAATTCACAAGAATTACTCAAAACAATTGATTAATTTCAAAGATTCATTTTGAACCAAATTCAAAAACTCACAAACTTAAAATTACAAACCATACAAGCTTTAACAACTTCAAATTCCAATCAAAAACCCATTTTTTTATCCTGAACCCAATCCAAAAACATAATTTAAACATGAAATCCATATTCAAAACTCACAATCAAACATCCATAACATTTGAATCCGAGAATTACAATAAGAAAACTTAACACATAAACATAAACTCACCTTTAAACACTTTCAAAACTGAAATCAAATGGAAAATCCGGCAAGAATTTGATAGCTCCCAGCTGTTCTCTCTCTCTCACTCTCAGCTCTCAATTTTCTATAACTCTCCCGAAGCTAGTAAAAGAATGTGATAAACGGCGGATACTTATCCAATTTCAAATGAAATAAGGACACAAATGTCCTTATTTGAATTGTTTAAAACCTTTTGGTAATTTCACAAAACCTTTTATATAAATCAAGTTATTTCTACTTTTAAACACCCTCATTTTCAGAAAAACAACCTTCTATACTAATCTACACTTCCCACACATTTCAAAAATTCAATCACAACATTTCAAATATCTCATTATCAGCTAATAATTAACATATAAACACATTTCAATTAACAATTAATCTATTAATTTAACATTTAAGCACATAATTAGCTATTTAAAGTTCTAGTTTCTTACAATAAGTAAGAACCTTATGCAAGAACCAAGTATTTAGAAGAAAAACTACTTATGTTGGTTTCATCCAAGTTGTGTATAATATGGTTCTTATTCATATTTTACAAAACCTGACATGGGGTTGGTTTTTTGTGAAACCGTCCGTTGGATAAGATCACATATACACATTATACATGCAAAAAATCACATAGATTCGATTGTTGGTTTTTGAGAAAACATATAAATTGTTTAAATTATATGCAAATATAATCTCACAGTTTTTTGCAAAAATGTGGTATTTTTAAAAAATTGACCATTGGATCAATGTGATTTTTTGAATGCATGCATGACTTACATAAGCGGAACATCTCATCCAATGGTCGTTTTTGAAAATGTCATTGTGAAAATTATTATACTTAGATATTAAGAAATAATAGAATTTTTAATATTGTGATATTTTAAAATCTGACCGTTGGATTATTGTGATTTTTTGTATGTATAACTTACATAAATAGGGTATCTAATCCAACAATTGGTTTATGAAAATTCCAATCCCTTTAATTTTTTTTATTAGTATTTAGATTTTTTATATATAAATAAATAGTAATAATTGTGTAAAAACTAAAAAGAAGATAATAATTAGTTGTGTTTAATTAATTTTTATTGCCATGACCTTTATTAAAGCTGTGGTTAATTATGAGAACTTGGTATGAATTAAGTGCATACTTATTTTTTTCATATATATATGCAGTTATGTGCTATCACGGTTGTTAACAAAGTGAATTATTAATTTTCATTTTTTAAAATTTATTTCTTTTTTATTTTTTATATATTTATATATTTATTATTATTTTTTTAACAAAGAACCGCAGTCCAATCCAATCCAATCCGATCCGATCCGAATTGAATTCGAATTGGTTCAGATCTTGTCTAAATTCAATAAGGAATGGACATGGCCCTAAAAAGCCTAATTCGAATTAGGTCGGATCGGTCATCATTTCCCTCAAATCCGATCCGATCCGAGTTGCACCTATACTATTGTCCATTAGTAAGTATAGTATCTAATAAAATAGTCAGCTTTTGAAAATATGTATCCCATTACTGTCCATTAGCTTTATGCTTTCTTTTGCTAAACTAAGCATTTGTTTACAGGATGAGGACTGTACAACAATTACATTATAAAATTCATAAGTTCAATTATTTATTTAAAAAATAATAATTTGATGTAAACCTGAACAAAAATTTGATGGAAATTTGACAAAGAATAATTAATTTGTTTGGATTAGTTCCCTCGGTGACATTTCTGAAATATCGACCGTTGGACAATAGTTATATTTGTCTAGGCATGCATAAGTATAATATCTATTTCAACAGTCAACTTTTTAAAATATGTATTCCACTATTGTTCATAGCTTCATGATCACTGAACTCATCACAAGTTTTATCATTTAAATTTAAAAAAATTAAAAATGTTTTTAAGCACTTTTAGGGTTGTTTGTGTCAATTTCATGGTAAAATATTTATCAAATAAAATTGATTTTGGTTAATCAACTCAATTTTAGTTAAAATTAGAGAGATCAATAATAAAAGAAAAAGAAAAAGAAAATTGAAATGGAGAAAGAGGGGTGTCCGGTGGAGAGAGAGAAATTTGAAATTTGGGTTTGATTGAATTTTGAAATATCTACAGTCATACTTTAGAAATTGGTATATAATTTGTAATTCATTACTGATATGGTTTCATTTTTTGTAGTGTTCCCGGTGAAAACGACAGTCTCGAGACCTCTGGTGTAAGGTCTTAATGCGCGGGCGTGCCAGGGCTCAAAAAGCCCAAAGACCGTGTGAACACGACCTCTAACACCTTCTAGGCCGAGAATCTAGGAAAGGTCCTAAATGCCTAGTCGGCCACTTTGGAATTGGAATGAGAATCAGACGATTGGCTAGAATTAGAGGTTGATTCTCTTGGGTTCTAGTGTTGAATGTCTAATAAAATCTAAAATCCGATTCGAATTACATCGTAATCGAACCGATCAACTTGCTTGGAATGAAATTGGAAATGCATTAAAAAGAGAAATACTTACATTGCTTGAGATACAATGCTAGAAATGGAAATCGACATATTTGAAATTGAAATGTGCTTGGAAATTGAAATGCGGCGTTTGCTTGAAGTAGAAATGCGTGAAACTCGAAGAACTACCAATTGTAATTGAGAAAATACTTGAACTAAACCAATGATGCTTGAAAATAAACTTGAAAAAGAGTTTGCTTGCTAAGAGAAAGGCCTAAAATTCTACTAGAATGATTGGAGCATTGCACTGATTTGAGTTGTTGGAGTTGTCCCTTGCTTGTGCCTTGGGTTGGGGTATTTATAGGCCGCGGAAGGTTTGGCCAACCATGTAAACCGCCCGCTTTGTGCTCATGTCGTAGTGCTACACTACTTTGTAACTTCCCACATGGTGCCTAAATAATTGCCACATGTCCCACTAACCAAATTAAACTTAATCCTTGTTTGACATGTGGAATAACCATCCACTAACTACATAGCCACTTTTTGATTAACTTTCCACTAACTTTTCAAGAGTTCATCTTTGCTTGACACATGGCATAACCATCCACCAATTAAATTAGCCACTTTCTTTGATTAATCACCTACGAATTAAATTAGTGGCCCACTAGCAACATGGTTAGTAGCCACTAACACACCAACTTCCACACCACATGACAACTCACAATTGATGGTTATTTTTGTGGTAAACACTTTGCCCCCTGTTCTTGCATCTTTCAAATTACTTTTGTAGCAAAGAATTTGTAAAGATGGAAGAATATCTACCTTTTTCCATGTAGATCTTGATATTTTACAGCTTCTTTTGGTGTTGTCAAACTTTTGATTTTAGGCCTTTCACAGAAAAGTCTGGCACAATGGTTTTCGGTAAAGGCCTTTAGATCTTTTGCTACGGTTTTAGCTTTCTGCTTGGAAGGTCTTCAACCTGTTATATCCAGCCATGTCTAATATTGGCCTGTAGACTTTATGATCTTCCTTGAACTTTTTCCTGTAGCCTTGTAGACATTCTTTCAGCATGTCTTTCAGGTCTTTTGTCAACAGTCTTAGAAATTTATTGTAGGTCTTTGGCGATCTTCTGTGGTGGTATAAAGGTCTTGTTTGAATCCTTAAAACCTCTTACTACGTTTTGTTTTGTTTTTTGTTTTTTATTTTTTAAGTCAAAAGAGAAACCTTTATTCCTCCAACACCCAAAACGCTTCCTTCCCTCTCCCCAAATTTATTTCCCCACAAATCAAATCTAAGAGCATGGCTGCTCAAACCTTCCCAATCCTGACCGTTGGAGAAACTTTTTGATACATGGCTGCTCTTGCTCTTTCATGCCTGCTCCTCTCTCTCTCTCTCTTCAAGCTACTGCGATTTGCAGATCTTTCCCTATTTGAGAGAGACTATGTTTGGTTGTGCAAAAAAGGGAAGAGGAAGAAAGGACTATGTTTGGTTGTGCAAATAATAGCAGATTTGGGTGTGTTTGGCTATGTTTGAGTAAAAAATTGAGTAAATGATTGGAGAGCTTCATGTCAAATGGATCTTTTACTCAATTTTTTACTCAACTTAAGTAAGAGATTGAGTACACGATTGGAGATGGTCTAATACGTACCCTAGCCCAAAGCGAAAGTCGCCGCTGCACTCACTGGAAGATTGCAACTGCAACTCCTCATCTCTCTCTAAATTTATATCCTTTACTAAGAATACTAAATTGCTAAATTTGTAAAGTGGGCAACCACGATGACATCTTGTAGAATCAATTCAATGAAGATTGATTTGGTTGTTGGGTGTCAATGTCTTAATTCTTGTGAAATCATGAATTAGAGAGATTCCCTGTTTTGATTTGCACTTCTAATGTTAGACATCCACATGTACAAGACTGTAAGATTGAATTTCGGTGCCCATAGAAACCTGAAAGAAAGTAAAAATGGTGAAATCATAAAATGTAGGAAAATTTCTATGAGCATTACTTTGGAGTTGAAGTGATTCCATAGTACTAAGAAATTGTCAGTGAACATGAAATTATGATTATTGTGGTAGGTAAAATCTAGGGTAATTAATTCCTTAATGAAGGGGTAACAGGCTTAGCAAATACCTAAAAAATGTACAAAAGGCAGACTTAGCAAATACATATCATGTTGGTTTTTGCAAAGCATGAGTAAGAACCTTATGCAAGAACCAAGTATTCAGAACAAAAATTACTTATGTTGGTTTCATCCAAGTTGTGTATAATATGGTTCTTATTCATATTTTACAAAACCTAACATGGGATTGGTTTTTTGTAAAATCGTCCGTTGAATAAGATCCGACGGTTGGTTTTTGAGAAAATATATAAATTGTTTAAATTATGCAAATATAATCTCACAGTTTTTTGCAAAAATGTGGTATTTTTAAAAATTTGACCATTCGATCAACGTGATTTTTTGAATGCATGACTTACATAAGTGGAACATCTCATCCAATGGTCGTTTTTGAAAATGTCATTGTGAAAATTATTATACTTAGATATTAAGAAAGAATAGAATTTTTAATATTGAGATATTTTAAAATCAGACCGTTGGATCATTGTAATTTTTTGTATGTATGACTTACATAAATATGGTATCTAATCCAACAATCGGTTTATCAAAATGCCAATCCCTTTAATTTTTTTATTAGTATTTAGATTTTTTATATATAAATAAATAGTAATAATAGTGTAAAAACTAAAAAGAAGATATTAATTTGTTGTGTTTAATTAATTTTTATTGCCATGACCTTTATTAAAGTTGTGGTTAATTATGAGAAGTTGGTTTGAATTAAGTGCATACTTAATTTTTTTCATATATGTAGTTATGTGCTATTAGGGTTGTCAACAGAGTGAATTATTAATTTTCATTTTTAAAAAATTTATTTCTTTTTTTATTTTCTATATATTTATTTATTATTTTTTTAACAAAGAACTGCAGTCCAATCCGATCTTATCCGAATTGAATTCAAATTGGTCCAGATCTTGTCTGAATTCAATAAGGAATGGACATGGCCCTAAAAAGCCTAATTCGAATTAGGTCGGATCGGTCATCATTTCCCTTAAATCCGATCCGAGTTGCACCTATACTATTTGTGATAACCCCAAAATTTTAAAATATCTATTTATGTAATATCTTTAAAGCTTGGAGTGTTTTGTAAATACAAGAAGTTAATTTGAAAGGGGCATATTATATAATTTTCTTTAAGGTTGGGGTGGTTTCAAAATTTTATATAAGCTTAAGGGTATTTTATAAATATAAGAAATCGAATTTTTACAATTTTCAAAATGGTCCCTAGCCTCTTTCCATTAAAACCCGTAAACAGCCCCTGTCTCCTTTGTGTATACATCAGACTTGAGGGGTTTGAGAGCCGTGTGAGAGAGAGATCGTGAGGGGGTGGTGCAACCACCTTACCCCGTCGGACCACCACCAGATTTTTTGGCCGGTAGATCACTGGAGCAGCTGCCGGAGTTGCTGATTCTCGCCGGAGTTCCCCCATTTCTGCCAATCAAGAGGTAAGCTTGTGTTGTGTGTTTGGATTTCCTTCCTTCTTCTACTCTTTTATATTTTCTGACTTAGAGAGCTTTAAGCTCAAATCTTTATCTTAAAAATCTGTATTTTGACATTGTTAATGTTCTCAACTTGAATCTACGTTTCTGAGTGATGATTTATATAGAATCTGAAACTTTTAAAGTTTGTGTACAAACTGTTATGTGTATTTCAAGCATGCGTGTTGGGATCTTTGGGTTTTGGATATTGTTTTATTGTATGAAAAATTTATGAGGGACTGTAATGTCTTGTATCCAAGATTTTGTGGGTTTTAAAAATGGGTCTTTGTTTTTGATCAAAACGGGTTCTTGTACCATTAAGCCCTGGTTTGAGTTTTATGTTAAATCAGCTATGTTGGGGTGTCGGATGCTTGCATCCATGGGTTTGATGTTGAGCTTTGTGACATGCATATGGATTCATGGTTTCTAAACCTTGAATTCGGTAATTATTTGATGGTTTTCCCCAAATCTGATCTCAAACCAAATGGTTTCATGTTTTAAACTTTTGTGAATAGTTTTCTAAAGAAGATGAGCATCTCGGGCATTCTTTTTTTTTAATCTTGATGGATTCTTTTAAAAAAAAAAACCATCTTTTTCTTCAGTCATATTCGAATCTAAATGAGAGTTTAAAACTAATAGCTACATGTAAGATCAATTTCTCTCCATTCACGTATACATTTTGGACCCTTGGGGATTTGTTATTATGGTATTGTCAAAGCTGAATTTTCTTGGAAATAAACTCATGACTGTGTTTTATAAGAGGGCTGGATTTTGATATTTCCAAGCAAGTCCGAATCTTCCCTTTTATTTGCTTGCTCAGTTTAGTGATAAAATGAAACTAGCTTTGAGTGAACTCATGCTTACATGCATAAGTTGAGAAATAAATTCTTGGTTTTAAACATTGATTTGATGAATCATAGTGGGTTACTCACTGGACTGATTTTTTTAAAAAACAATGTAAGTTATAAACTTAAGCGTGCATGTGATGGATTCATGATTAGAGAGGATTTCTGTTGAGTTTTGAAGTCTATGATTTGGGAAAATAGTGGACAGCAGCCATGACTGCTGGATTCAAGCTTTGAACTTTGTTTTGGGTCTTAAAACTTTAAATCGTTTGTTTCATGGTTATTTGAATTTAAAACTTGGTAAATCTTTGCAAAAAACCCATCTTTTTTATGTTTGGCTTGCTACCTGTAGTTAAACTCATGCTTGTAGTGGAAGTTTGGTAAATTAGTGATATAGTAAGGCTTACTCATGGATTTTAAATTGGCTTTACAGGCATGTTTATACACAGTTTTGGGTTCCATGGGTTTTGATCTTGAGTTTTGAAACATATGTACATTATTATGGGTTTTGGGGCTGTGCATGTCAAAAACCCTGTGTTTTATACTTCATCTTGAGTTTGAAAAATAGATCAAAGTTGTTTTATGTCTGTATGTGGTGAATCAACAGTGGGCTTGGTCCATTTCTAATTTTTGAGAAGCAATATTGAGGGTAATGGCTCATGGCAGCCATGGTTAGTTTGATTTAAGTTTTGATTTTGAGTTTTGTTGGCAAATTAAAGTTAAACCATGCTGCATGTGAGTTTATTAAGGTTTTGAAATGCTATCACAAGGTTTTGAGTTGCTAAATGTGAGTTTAGAAAAGCTTGGGTAAACTTTAATGGTGTTTTGCATCAAATGCAGCCCGGGTTTGTTCATCAGGAGGATGCATTACTGATAATGGCAATGAGCATTATCAGTAATGCTCTTGGCTGGTTCAAACCAAAGAGCTTGCATTACCGATAATGCACTTTGCCATTATCAGGTAATGCCCTTTTTCCTTCGTTCCTTCTTTAAAACTTGTTTTATTCATAACTTCTTCATCCGAACTCCGATTTGAGCATTCCTTATATGCACGAAAAGCTCATGAAGCCTAGTTTTTTATTTTAATAGCCTTAGAGTAAAAATTTTTTTTGGAAAGAGAAATATTTTGATAAATACCAGTTTTACCCTTTTTGGTTTATTTTTTTGGTTTTCTAAAGTTTGCTTCCTAAGCCACTTGGCTTTTAGCCATGGGATTTGACATGCAATGCCAAATCATTCTTGGGAATATGTTTTGCAAATCATTGGGCCTTTGGGTTGTTATTTTTGGGGCTTTTGGCTCTTAAGCTCGTAAATGCTTAGTTTTGAAGGTTGTTTTGCTTTTGAGGATTTAGGATCTCTTTGTACTTTATTTTGATTGTTTCTTTCGCATTATTTGCTTGTTATTTTCAGTTCGAAAGGTCCCTTGGGGGACCACTTACATTGGTGCATGAGCATTGCATTGGGGAGGCTCGTGGAGCCGCAAAGGATTGGAAAACACATCTGCATTGAGGTAGGGATAAGTAACCTTTTACTGTAATGATAATATGTCTGTTTTACAACTGTTTTTGAGAACTATATGAACATGGAGGTTAAACACATATGAGAACGCTATAACTTACATATGTTTGAGAACCTTACATATTATTAGCTTGTCAAATAGATACATGGAATATACTGGTTTAAGAACTATCGAATTGTGTGGCATGTTTATGAAATGAGAACTAAGGCACAGAGATGAAACGTTTTGAGAACTTGTTTATATTTTCTGGCAAACTACTTAGAACTGGGTATTATGTGTATGTGAATAAAACCAGGGAACAGACTTTCATAATACATGTTTTATGAAAAGACTTGACAAGGGCATATGGTGATAATTGTTTATATATACACCACTGATATTCTTGGTTTAAAGTTCATATGCCCGATTTCTAAAATATATCTATATAAAAGAAGGATGTTGAGATATTCTTACCAATGTTCCTTTGATTTTTGGGTTGGATTGAATATCTTGAAAACAGTAGTGTTATATATATCAGCCAGGATATAAAAATGTGTTTATACTTGGATATGACGTGCCTTGAGAACTGTTTTGTATATAATATGATGGCATATGGTTTATCTATTTCACTCCTGTTTTTGGATAATGGTTATGATTGTTTTGAAATAATACTCGATACATTTATATGCCACATATTGTAACCTTACCTGCTTGCTTTGGAAAATGGTTTAAAAGTACCTTCTTATTGCTTCTCATGCCCACTTGAAAATGATTTATATTATCGTGCTGTTATGCATGGTTTAGGCTCGGCTGGTATACAGGGACATTATATATATATTCTTATTCGACAGTTGGCTGTTAAGCAACTGATCGGTTTCTCTCGAGAGGTTTTGGCTATCGTTGTGCCGGGGGTTCGAGAACAACGAGGTATTGGCTGCCGTTGTGCCGGAGACCTGAGAACAACGTGGTATTGGCTATCGTTGTGCCGGAGGCTTATTAGCCTGAGAACAACGTGGTTTTGGCTATCGTTGTGCCGGAGGCTCATTAGCCTGAGAACAACATCCTGTTATACATTCTATGAGCCTGGTCTTCGAAATTATGGGCATTATACTATGTTTATAATTGAGCTAAACCCGAACTACTTTCCTTATGTTGATTTATGAACTGAATATGAAACCACTTGACCTATGTATTTTCACTGGAAGTCCACACAAGTTTATAACCGTGTTTTCTACTGTTTTATAAACATTATAGAAACTACATTTATTTAAAATATTCCATGTATTATTGTATTATTGTTATTTGTAGAGGTTATCTTATTCCTACTGTGCAAGTAGAAGCTCACCCCTGCTTTTATGCAGCAGATTACTGGTTGACTTGGAGATTGCATCATTGATTTGGGGCAAGCCTCTGTTCGAAGGTTGTTAGACGACTGCATGATAGATTTCTGCATTGGACCTGCATATTATTGAGATGTGTAATGTTTATATTTTCTTGATTTTGGGATTTGCCACTGTTTGTGGCATAGCCTACTTGCCAGGGATGTTGGCAGTATTATAATTTGATTTATTATTATTGTATAAGACGTTTGGGACATTTGTATGAGCATAACATTTCATATTGTTAATTAGGTCTATATTTCTTGTCTCTCATAAGGATATATAAATGAGCAGGTCAGGTTGTACCTCTGTCTTGACACGTGTTGACCTATCCGGAAGGGTCGGTACGGTTGTTAGGTTGGGGCGTTACACTATTGTCCACTAGTAAGTATAGTATCTAATAAAATAGTCATCTTTTCAAAATATGTATCCCATTACTGTCCATTAGCTTTATGCTTTCTTTTGCTAAACTAAACATATGCTTACAGGATGAGGATTGTACAACAATTACATTATAAAACTCATAAGTTCGATTATTTATTTAAAAAATAATAATTTGATGTAAACCTGAACAAAAATTTGATGTAAATTTGACAAAAATTAATAATTTGTTTGGATTAGTTTCCCTTGGTGACATTTATGAAAAATCGATCGTTGGACAATAGTTATATTTGTCTAGACATGCATAAGTATAATATC
>JAESVK010037854.1:2567-22920 GCA_017140935.1 Hamamelis virginiana
AAAAAAAAAAAAGGAGAAACCCACAAATTTTTTAATAAACCCATTCAACCCATTCTCTCTGATCATCCCTCATGGAACCCATTTTACACCGATGAAACCCTAAGTCGCCCTCTCTCTCACTCTCTATATCTCTCTCATGCTCGGTAGCGGAATATAGATGGAGAAGACAGAAAACACTCCCTCCTCCATTCTTATTGCTTCCCCATTACGGAACTCTGTTTGAAGAACTCATCTTCTCCCAATCTGAATCCATAAAACCCAATGAATTACATCCTTCAAAGAGTTAAACTCAAACAAGTTCAAAAGTTCACGGTGAGTTTTGTACTGCACATAGAAAATCCAGTGTTGATTCCGTGGAACTTCGTTTGAACGGTAGAATTATATCAAATGTTGGTTAGTAATTGGCTTGGTGATGATGTTTTTTTGGAGTATGTTGGATGTATTCAAAGTTCATGATGGGAGTCCCATAATTTTTAGGAATTTATGCGGGGGTTTGTGGGGTGTGGTTAAATGCTCTGTTTTGGTGTTAATATAAAAATACATTATCTTCAAATGTGAAACGAAATACATATTTGTTCATGAGATTATGCTTTTTAATTTATTTTTATATAATTTATTGAGACTGGTGTACTATGCAGGGGTTTTGTGGGGAGTGGTTAAATGTGTTGAATTGTAAACTTGAAAACAACTTGCAGACAGGAAGGTTGAAAAAAAAGGTGCTGCTGCAAGACAAAAAGTGATCGAAGGCTGCTGCTGAAGTCTTTTAGGCTTGTAGGGTGGCTTTAGGCTGCTGTAGGGAGGCTTGTTGGCTGCCTGTCTGGTAGATTGTCTCCTTGCATTCAGCTATAAATATATGTCTGTAGTGTAGTGCAATTGTGCGGAGTGAAGCAAAGAGTTAGAGTCATAGAGAAGTTGAGAGTTGTATAATCTATGGGTTTTACAAATTGTTTGTTTCTTGTTTCAAAGCTCAATTTGAAGTTTGTTTCTGTGTGAAATTAATCTCTCAGAGGTGCACCACAAGTGACCTCACTTACCTCACTCCCACCAACAGTGGTATCAGAGCATCCAAGAGGCAGGGCCGGCCCTGAGCTAAAGCATCCGAACCTTATTATGTATAGCCAAAAAAAAGGCCCCTCTCCATAGTCCATATATACCACTTTCCAGCAAAAAAAAAATAAAAAAGGCCCCTCTCCATAATCCATATATACCACTTTTACGATTGGGCTTGGACTCGTTGTTTGAAGATTGGCACAAATTTTGATTTCTAAAGCCTGAATGGCTTTTAGGATTGGGGTTGGACTTGTAGTTTGAAGATTGGCCCGAGTTCTAATTTCTAAAGCTTATGCTGAAAGTTTGAAACAAGCCCGCCTTCTGCCAAATCAGAATTCTAAATTATGATTACTAGTAGTTTCTGCATGTGCCGAAACTTTCAATATAAAGTTTGAAGATTGGCTGCCCTATCTTTTTCTCCATTTCTTTTTCCCACTTCTTTCTCTAGCCTTTTCCCCTCCCTTCCCACCACCAACCCCAAAACTTTGTCTCTTGTGGAAAATATCATTGTTTCTCCGTCTCTTACCCTTTGGTCCCTCCCCAGAGTCTCCAAGGACCCTAACTTGAAGTCTTGAAGAACTCAAAGAAAGCAAGTAAGCAACCTTTTTTTGTTCTTTATTATTATCCTTTTGTTTTCAATTTATTATTATTATTATTTATTTAATATGGGATTGAAATTTTTTATTTAGGATTTTAATTTAGGACTTTATATTTGCTTGTTATGAGATTGAGATTTTTAGATTTTGATTTAGGATTTTAGACGTGTTTATGTATTAGCTTCTTATTACTATTTTTTTTAATCGAAACATTATCATATAAGAAATAACTTTTGATATATAAACATTGAAAAAAATTGGTAGCTAAATATTTTATAAAAAATATTTTGTGTCATTATGTACTACGTAGGGCCCTATTTTAGAAGTTCGCTTAAGGCCCCCCAAATCTCAGGGTTGGCCATGCCAGGAGGTCCCAAAAAGCCGAAAAATGCACTACAGAGCGTTTTCCTAGAATTTGTCAAAATTCCAAGTTGCTCAAAACTTAGATTTGAGCATTGCATTGTGTTCGTCCCGTTGAAATGATCGAAACGAGCCAAACATCAGCTCAAACAGAGTCTAGACGAAGCTTCTAGAGTTGGTCAAAGTTTTTGCAGAAAAAGTCAACTCCTCTAAAAGTTCACCTGAGAAGACGACCGAAAAAACCAGTCTAGCGATTCCATCAGCAACCACATCAGCGTCAAGTCAGCAACCACATTAGCAGCCACGTCAGTGCCCAGTCAGCGCCACGTCATCCTAAAGTTTCATAAATTACAAAACAATCCTAATTTTTCTAAAATTACAAAATAAACCCAAACGTTTCTAAAATTACAAAAATGACCCCAAAAGTTTTGGAAATTACATAATAGCCCCAGAAGTTCTGAAAATTACAAAACAGTCTTTCCTAAGGTTTTTGACCATTTTAGATCCATTCGCGGTATTAGATTTTTTAAATTCAAACTCCATCATATAGTTTGTTCAAATGGAAAATGCAAATGCACAAGCGCTTATCCCGAAACTCACAAAAGACAATTATGACAATTGGTGTATTCAAATGAGAGAACTATTAGGTACTCAAGACATTATGAATGTGGTAGAAAATGGATATTCAGAATCCACTTCAAGTGAAGTAGAAGCAGCCTTGACAGAAACACAAAGGACAACTCTCAAAGCTGATCAAAAGAAGGATTGTAAAGCAAAGTCAATCCTATATCAAAGACTTGATGAGTCCACATTTGAGATCATAGCTTCCGCAAAGACATCAAATGAAGTTTGGGAGATGCTAAAGAAAACATACAAAGGTACAGACAAAGTGAAAAAAATTTGCCTTCAAACTCTGCGAGGTGAATTTGAATCCTTACGTATGAAATATTCAGAATCAATTTCTGAATTTTAAATGCAAGTTATGGTGATTGCCAACCATATCAGAAGAAATAGAGAAGTTCTTACAGACATGAGAATTTCAGAGAAAATTTTGCGATCTTTGGATCCAAAATTCGATTACATTGTTGTTGCCTTAGAAGAAACTATGGATCTGGAAACTCTATCCGGTGAAGAACTTGTGGGTTCGTTATAAGTCCATGAGCAGAAATTAACAAGAATGAGTGAAGACAAAGTGCTAGAGCAAGCACTACAGTCAAAGTTGCACCTCAATACAGAGAGGCATGTGCAAGGGGGGACATCGACAATACAGAGAGGACGAGATCCTGATTTAGAATCTCGAAGTAGAGGCGGCAGAGGTTTCTACAGAGAAGGATGTAGACAACAGAACTATGTTCCAGGAGGAAGAGGACAGCAAAACTATGGGGGACAGCAGAACAAAAACCAGAGAGGTAGAGGAAGAGGAAGAAGAGGCGGTTACAATAATTGTCCAAATGTTAACAAAAGCAACATTCAAAGCTACAATTGCCATAAATATGGTCATTATAGCAATCAATGTCGATCGCCACTAGCAAATGAAGTTAGCGACAAAGCTAACTTTGCAGAGAAAGAAGAAATTGCTGGAGACTCGATGAGCTTAATAGTATACAGCTCAATTGAACAAGACTAAGGAAATTGGTTTCTAGATTCTGGAGCCAGTAATCATATGACTGGTAGAAAGAATTTTTTTTATCGAACTTGATGAAAAGGTTCATCGAAAATTCTCATTTGGCGATCTCTCAAAAGTTCTAGTTCAGGGAAGAAGAAATATTCCGATTAAACGAAAGGATGGTGATCAAGCTTTCATCTCTAATGTCTACTATGTTCCAGACATAAAGACCAATATTCTGAGTCTTGGACAGCTGCTTGAGAAAGATTATCATATTATCCTAAAAGATATGCACTTAATACTTGCAGATACTCGAGGGAAGCTGATTGCTCGAGTAAAGATGATGAAGAATAGGATGTTTCCCTTAACTGTTCATCATGATGCACCGAAGTGTCTAAAAAGTGTCATCAATGATAAAGACTGGTTGTGGCATCTCAGATATGGACATCTTAATTTTGACAGTCTAAGACAATTGGGAAGCAGGAAGATGGTGAAAGGTTTTCCAAACATTCAACATCCAAATGAGCTATGTGAAAGCTCTGTTCTTAGCAAGAAATACAATGATAGCTTTGGAAAGCAAACAAATTGGAGAGCAACCAAGCCATTTGAGTTAGTGCACACTGACGTGTGTGGTCCATTGAATCCAGAATCAAACAGACGGAAGAAGTATTTTCTCACCTTCACTGATGATTACAGCAGAAAAAATTGGGTGTACTTCTTAAAGAGGAAATCAAAATTTTTTGACAGCTTCAAAGAGTTTAAAGCTCTTGTGGAGAAATAAAGTGGCTATCATATCAAGATGCTTCGATCAGATCAAGGTGGTGAATATATAGCAGGTGAATTTGAAGAATTCCTTAAGCAAAAAGGAATTAGGCATCTGTGTACACCAGCCTACACTCCGCAGCTAAATGGTATAGCTGAAAGAAATAACTTCACACTTCTTAACATGGCTAGGAGCATGTTGAAAGAAAAGTCATTGCCCAAGAGTTTTTGGGCTGAAGCAGTTTCATGTGCAGTTTATATGCTAAATAGGTGTCCCACAAGAAGTTTAGAGAATGTGACACCACATGAAGCATGGAGTACTCACAAGCCAAATGTGAGTCATCTTGGAGTTTTTTGATGCATTGCATATGCTAAAATCCCATAAGCCAGAAGAACTAAACTTGAGGATAAAAGATAGAAGTTTATCCTTGTTGGTTATGGTGACAGAACCATGGGATACAAGTTGTATAATCCCATCACCAAGAGAGTATTTTACAGCAGAGATGTCATTTTTAAAGAAAATAAATCTTGGAGATGGACCAAACTGAATCTTCTAAAAATGAAAAGCTGACTATTGAATAAGAGAAACCAGCTCAGCCAAGAGAAGAAGAGCTACAGACACCACAAAGTGTTCATCCCTTACCATAAAGAAATGAAACTCCAGAGTCAGTGGCAGGAGAAATGTCTGTTGTGAGGACTAAAGGAGTCCGAAACTTAGAAGATTTATATGAGAATACAAAACTCATATATGGTGATGAGTTTACTCTGTTTTGTCTACGGATGAGTTGTGATCCAGTTAGTTTTGAAGAAGCTAACAAAGAAGACAAATGGAGAGGTGCTATGGATGAAGAAATTGGATCCATTGAAAAGAACAAGACATGGGAGTTGACTACTCTCCCGAAAGGCTGCAAGACCATCAAATTCAAATGGGTCTATAAGACCAAGAGAAATGCTCAAGGAGAAGTCCAGAGGTACAAGGCCAGGCTTGTTGCAAAAGGGTACAAGCAAAAAGAAGGCATCAACTATAGGGAAGTTTTCACCCCTGTTGCTAGACTTGAAACCATCAAACTGCTGATTTCAGTAGCTGCACAGGAAAGATAGAAGATTTATCAACTGGATATAAAGTCAGCATTTCTGAATAGATTTCTTGAAGAAGAAATCTATGTAGATCAGCCTATGGGATATGTGAAGAAAGGCAAAAAAACAAAGTATACAGGCTGAAGAAAGGGCTTTATGGTTTAAAGCAAGCTCCGCGTACGTGGAATACCAGGATTGATGATTACTTCAAGAAGAATGGATTCGAGAAATGTCCTTACGAGCATGCACTGTATATGAAGAAAGATGGTGAAGATACAATGTTTGTGTGTTTATATGTGGATGACTTGATCTTCACCGGCAATAATCCAATCATGTTCGAATCATTCAAGAAAAGTATGGTTAAAAAGTTCGGGATGACAGTTATGGGCTTAATGGCTCATTTTCTTGGAATTGAAGTTGTGCCAAGCGAAGAAAGAATCTTCATCTCATAAGAAAACTATGCAAGGGAGATTCTCAAGAAGTTCGGCATGGAGAAATGTAATCCTGTATCTACTCCTGTTGAAACAGGATTAGAATTGAGGGAAAATGAGCAAGGTGATGTTGATCCAACTTACTTCAAAAGCTTAGTTGGAAGTTTAAGATATTTGACGTGCACCAGACCGGATATACTCTATGGAGTCGGACTAATTAGCAAGTAAATGGAGACTCCTGACCAGTCTCGTTTGAATGCAGCAAAAGGAATACTTCGCTACATCAAAGGTACTCTCAATGATGGTTTGTTTTATACACAAAGCGAAGATTTCAAACTAATTGGTTATTCTAATAGCGATTAGGAATGAGACCTGGATGAAAGAAAGAGTACAACCGGATTCACGTTTTTCATGGGCGATATGTGAGAACCTGAAAATTTAAAATGCTAATTTTGTGATTAAGTGTTCATTTTTATGCGCTTAAGTGTTAAATTAGTGTGATTATATGTTAATTGATGTGTGCTTATGTATTAAATGTTTGTTAAATGATGTGATAAGTGAAATGAAGTAGATGTGTTTTGAAATATGCAGGAAGTGTGGATTAGTAAAGAAAGATGTTTTTTTTTTAAAAATATGGGTGTTTAGGAAATGAAATAAATTTTTAAAATGAAAGGATGTAAAATTACAAAATTAACCAAAACAATTTTTAAAAATGACATTTATATCCTAGTAGGGTATGTTATATATATCCCTTCTCAAACATATCCTGGAGAGAAAAGAAAAACGTGAGGGAGAGACATAATTTGGGAAGAAGGAGAATTGCTAAATTGATAGTTCTTTGGTGAAATTGAACAAGGTATGTTGTACATATGCTTATGCATATACAACATTTCATATTTTCTTATAATTGTGAATTGGGTATAAACTTTGATTTATGAATTGAGGCATGAATATTTGAAATTAGACAAAGTTTCTTTATTAAAATTGTTGGTATATGCTTTATGTCTAACATATGTGAATTTGGTGAAATTTGAAAGGAAGAAATATTGTTTGGTTACTAAGAAAATTCTAGGGAAAATGAAAGAAAATCTGGAAAACATGTTTCCAAAAACATAGCAATCTTCAATTGCATTTTCGGCACTGTTAGAGGCAGAATTAGGCTAAACTTTCTTCATGAAAGTTGTAGGTTATCGAATCAGATTTCGAACAAGCCCAACTTTGCCTCATTTGGATGTTTTTGCTAAAAGTTATGCTATTGAGACTAGTTTTATCAGTAAAAATATTTTCGTCCAAACCCAGTAGGCTACTGTAATTGATGTTTTGGACCTTGAAAACGTAGGATTTTGACCATGGATATTAGAGGAAAAGTTGTAGATCGTTGAGTCTTCTTTTCAAAACACTAAAGCTTATTAAATTCTGATAGCTGAACTAAAATATATGGCCAAAATACCAAAACTGGTTTTCACGCAATAAGTTTATATTTTCAGATTTTTGTATTAAAGTTTAAATGGTTATATTTCTTTCTTGAAAAGTGAATTATTATTGTTTATATATATATATATATATAATTGTTGTATATTATTAATGCTTCTTTATTGTAGTTGATAGGTGATACTCAAAGTTAATCCAGTCTTCAATAAAATTGTGTGAAGTATTTTTAGTTCATCCTTAAAGGTAGGGAACCTTATGCCTCTTGTTATTTACAGTTGTGCATATTTGGATTGTGTGGTGAATGATTATGCATTCAGGAAATATATGTGGAATGATTTTGCATACAGGAATAATGTTTATAATATGAAATGGAAAGTAGTATATGAATTTATATGGAATTGAGTATTGGATTGAGATTGATGATTATTTAATACAGATTAGTGCTTGGTGCACATCTATGGTTTCCTGAATGATTGAGATATGATGAATTACTTGTCTTGTGAATGATCATTGCATAAATGAGAATATAATAACCTGAATTCATTATGTACTTGCTTAGTCTAACGCAAGAGTGCGCGTAAGCAGTACATGGTGGGCAGACGCATTGGCGCGCCCAATGAAAAAAAGGTTATTATTTATATATATATATATATACAGGCCTACTGTTATCGGGTGCACCTGATGCTCCTTGCATCAAGTGCCCACCCCACAGCCGTCGGATCAGGTGGAAGGAAGCTAAACGGTGAGATTTGATTCCCATTAAAAAAAAATGCACACTTCCACACACGCGAATCCTAATGACCCGACCCAGCAATGGATTTCATTTCCCTCTTCTCATTTTGGTTCCCCCCAAAATCGAGCAGCCCTCTCACCCTCTCACCCAAAATCGAAGTTGCCCTCTCACTCGCCGGTTGTCGCCGCTGCTCCGGTCATCGCCGTTCCTCCGGTCAACAGAGAAGAAGAAGAGAAGCAAGATGACTAATTATTTTTTGTGCCTAACCTGCATCGCCGTCACCATCACTGCCAGCAGTTTGCCACCGACTAGATCGGCCCTCTCCTTGGTCGCCGTCGTCGTCCGTTAGCCTTCCCGTCACTGTGCACTCTTGTTGTCGGTGAGTGCTCTCCAATGTTACAGTCATGATTTACAGAGATGGGAACTGTTTGGGTCTTTTAACTTTAAGTTTTATAAATTGATTTTTGATATATGACCGGTCAAAATTTTGGTTCACACGTCCATTGTTTGGGTCTTTTAATTTTGACAGAAAATGGAAATAATGCCATTTTTAGGCATTTGGCATCCCTATTTGACAGTAACTGTCATTAATGCCATTTTTTGGGCATTTTTTGACAGAAAATGCCAGTTGCAGCAATTGCCTACAATGACCCTGGAGAAGCTCCTTAAGTATGGAAACGTTCATTTTCAACCAAAATATGTCAACCTATTCGTTTCAACCAGTTCATTTCAACTAGTTCATTTTCAACAGAAATATTTCAACATGTTCATTTCAACCCATAAAAATGAAAACATCTTCATTTCAACCTTTTCAACCAAAAAATTTCAACCTGTTCAATTTCAACCAAAATATTTCAACCTATTCATTTCTTTTTTTTTTTTTTTGGATAATTAAGAATTTATTCATCCAAAGAGGCAAAAAGCCTAAACAAAGAATACAAGCTATAGGCCACAAAAACCTACAGAAAAACCGGCAGCATCTCCCAATAACAGGGAGCTAAACCAGCCACCACACCTAAAAAAAAAAACAAAACAAAACAATAGAAAACCAAAGGAAGACAACAGAACAAAAACCAACCCAACAAAACAAAAACCAACCCTAATGCCTTAATATATTAAAGAGAACATGCTATCAGAGTTGAAGAACCTGTTCGTTTCAACCAGTTCATTTTCAACCAAAAAATTTCAACTTGTTCAATTTCAACCAAAATATTTCAACATGTTCGTGTCAACCCATAAAAATAAAAACATTAACATTCCAACATGTTCAATTTCAACCAAAAAGTAGTGCATGAAATTAAAGACATCGGGGAAATATCCAAATCCAAGATGGTCTAAATATTTTTAAATGATGTCTTAAAGAAACAACAAATTGCGATACATCCAAATGCGATAATAGGGGACATTAAAGCACTTTTGTTCGTCATGAACTTTCTTCATCATCAAGTCCTACAAAACAAAAAAATTGTAATCATAAACAAATACACAGTTAATAAATGTAAGGATATAATACAACATCCCCAAATTACCTGTGGAACAGTTATCTTCATCATTGGGCGAATTTCCAAATTGAAGTCCAAGAGGGGAAGCACTACAAGTTAATAATAATTTTTCAATTAATAAAGGGCATTCAATTCCTTTTGTCATGCGTTGCGCCATGTTCCCCACAATAATTGCAATGGCGACCTTTGGGCTTAGATATCTCTTTCTCTCTTTTGAGTCTCTTCCCACACCCTTTAAAACTTACTTGGCTTGGCTCACTATAAGTTGATTGTCGGGGTTGGTTACTTTTTGTTGAATCTCCCACACCACTACTTCGGATCATGGGCTTTATCTTGGCATGAAATTGGAGCAAATTTTCTTTGAACATTTCAATGAGCTCTGAACTACTCAAGACATCATCAATTACATTGTTTGAAATTTGGCTCAACATAGTACGACATGCCAACAAAGATTTGTCACATGCATCGCTCACCTCCACACCCCCTCCATCAATTACCTTCCCCATTTTTGATGCCTTAGTCCATCTCCGCAAAATATATTTGGTAGGCAAATAAAGAATATCTTTTTTTCTAAAATAAGCCAACATATGCCTACATGGGATTCCTTCACACTCAAATCTTTTGCATGTACAATACACCTCCCCCAAATCTTTTTGTTCCACAAGTTCTCGCTCTCTATCATTTGTTTTATCAACCCTAATGGCTTTGTAGGTACTTGTGCTCTCATCATCACTTTCAATGGTCACTACATACACCATACTTTGCCACAACTCTTCTTGAAATTTGTAAAAAATAAATCGTGAATAGGTATCCGCCATTTGCTTCTCCATTGGTAGCGGGGTTTTAAGTAAAGGTTGTTCAAATGATATTCATATGGTCATCATTTAGCTCCTCATGCCTTTGTCTTCCAAGACCCCTATTAAACCTTGTGATGAAATCCATGAGAGAATTGTTTTTATTACCAAATTTTTTAAAGAAAGAATGGTGGCTTTCAGCACGCTGACTACTTGACATTCCAGCCGAAATTATGTGTCTCACATAACCGGGGATCCATTTCTCACTCACCTCGTACATAGACTTCAACCATTTGTGATCTTGCAAATTGGCTTTTTCAAGCAACTCAAACCAGTTGACATCAAATTCTTCCCCACTTTCAGAATCCCAAATACATGCTTTGAAAGATTGGTGATATTTATCATATGTGGATGGACCCAATTTTTCAGATAATTTGTTTGTAATGTGCCAAATGCAACATCGATGATGTGTTGATTGAAATTTGCTAGCAATTGCTTTTTCTATAGCCAAATCTTGGTCAGTTATAATCATACCAGGGGGGAGCCCAGGCATGAATCTCAAAACTTGACTAAATAGCCACTCAAATGACGCCGTTGACTCATCACTCAAGAATGCACAAGAAAATGTGACTGTTTTCCAATGACTATTAACCCCTAAGATTGGTGAAAATACCATCCCATATTGATTTGTATTGTAAGTAGTATAAAAAACAATCACATCTCCAAAATAAGAATACGACTTCCTCATTAATGCATCTGCCCAAAAGACATGTGTGATCTTTCCATCACTATCAGCCTCATTGACAAAACAAAATGATGGGTTAGTCTCCTGTTCGGCCATAAAATGTTCATATAACAAATCAGCGTCATGTCCATCCAACAATTTACGTACTTTGAGTTTTTCATTTCTAATATCCTTCTCTGTGCACCCAATGTTTCCTAACCCACCCACTTGTAACTCTAGAATACTCATTTGTTGATGAGTAGGGATATTAGCTTGTGACAACTGTTGTGTGAGACACTTTTTAACATCACTAACATGTCGATGGGATCTTAAAAAACTTACTTTTCTTGGGGTTGATGATGCATGATTATGACACTCATTAAAGAACCGCACTATAAAACATGGACCTGTTTGTGCTTTCACAACTTGAAGTCTTGCCTTGCAACCCTCTCTTGTATTACCACGACGCCTTTTGACCTCACTATCTTTTTTAATCACTTTCTCCCCTTCCTTATAGCAAACATATTCTTTCATTAAGATCTCACCCTCCTTATCTTTGCACCTACTCTTCCTAGTAGAATTACTTCGAATACCAAATCTCCCCTCCTTCGCATAGTTGTTGTAAAAAGAATAAACATCATCCAAAGAAGCGAATTCCTGTCCAGTTTTAGGTTTATGTTCATCCCTAACTTGCGGTATGTAGATATTGGATGGGATTTCACGTTGAGATCTTGGTTCATTTTCTACACAATTCATGTTTGAGGAGTTTTCATAATATGCAAGAGGCGGTGGCAGTTCATGTTCAAAACCATTCCAAGAATTCAAATCCATATATTGTCTGATACATAATAAAATTAAAGAAATAAAAAATAAAAGGTTAGTTGGTTTGAACTAAATCACTAATCAAATATGAGTGTGCAATTGAAAAAATATAGCATTCAACCAAAAATCAATGAGATTAGCAAAGCGAGATATACACTTTAATATATATTGAAGAAAACTATCCAAAAAATACCAAGCAGAAGAAAGCATATTGAAAATGCACAACATATAGAAAGCATACTTGAATACTAATTGATGCCTTGTAAGAACAACAATTGCAGAATCCTAAAAAAAAAAAAAAAAAAAAAAAAAAACAGAGCATTTTTTTCCCCTTTTTTCAACTTATTACTTCCAAATGTCATTTTTTACCCCATATTAATCAACACACAGTTGACAAGCTAGGCCCCAAAATCTTGTTAATTTTATATTTTTTATACAGTTATAAGATTCTGCAAATATATAGTTTTCCTCTTTTGGGGAGGCTGATTAGGTAGTTTCTTCCTAAGAATCAAATGCTTGCACTTTGCTTTCTCATGTTTGTTGGACTTCGTGTGTTTTTTAAAGAACTATGGGCGAGCATCTAGATTATTGTGTTCACAATTGGATTAGGCTCATCCTGGAACTCTCTCTTGCTTGCTCCCCCTAACTATTATAAAATTTCCCTGTTTAATATGGAAACTAAGCATGATTTTCTGGTTTACAAAATGCAGTTGGGTTTGTACAGCAATGGGAACACATTTTGTAATGTTATGAAGCGCATTTAGCATTCCCCAATTATAAACCCCTAAAATTTTGACCGATCATATATCAAAAATCAATTTATAAAGCCCCACGAACCAATCCACATTTATTACACCAAGCATATACATCAAGCATTTTTTCCTTAGATGCATCTCAGACCTTCATTTAATTATGACCTTCATTTAATTAGATGCATTTATGTTTTGATCTTAGATACATCAAGAAGCCACATAACGGTTCTATATGATTGTATAACAATGAGATATAACAATGGAAACTAGTATCTCATTCAAGCATTTTTTCAAGCACCTAGCGTGCATTCAAAAAACAGAGTCACCACCAAATCTAGATGTTAGATGGTTGTCCTGATAGTACATTTAAATTATTTGGATGCAAAAAAAAAAAAAAAAAAAATCAAAGAAGCCATAGAAATCAAGCTCCAACAATGGACGTGTGAACCAAAATTTTGACCGGTCATATATCAAAAATCAATTTATAAAACTTAAAGTTAAAAGACCCAAACAGTTCCCATCTCTATAAATCGCGACTGTAACATTAGAGAGCACTCACCGACAACAAGAGTGCGCAGTGACGGGAAGGCTACCGGGCGGCGACGGCGACCAAGGAGAGGGCCGATCTGGTCTGTGGCAAACTGCTTGCAGCAATGGTGACAACAACGCGGGTTAGGCACAGAAAATGATCAATCAGCTTGCTTCTCTTCTTCTTCTCTGTTGACCGGAGCAGCGGCGACGACCGGAGAAGCGGCGATGACCGGCGAGTGAGAGGGCAGCTTCGATTTTGGGTGAGAGGGTGAGAGGGATGCTCAATTTTGGGGGGAACCAAAATGAGAAGAGGGAAATCAAATCCATTGCTGGGTCGGGTCATTAGGATCTGCGTGTGTGGAAGTGTGGGTTTTTTTTTAATGGGAATCAGATCTCACCGTTCAGCTTCCTTCCACCTGATCCGACGGCTGTGAGGTGGGCACCTGATGCAAGGAGCATCAGGTGCACCTGATAACAGCAGGCCTGTATATATATATATATAACCTGGACTTGATTAGTTCCGGCTTAGATTGACGCGAGAGTACGCATAAGCAGTACTTAACTTGGGCAAACGCGTGGGCCTACATAGATTAATGTGGTGTTCTCACAGAACTAACGCAAGAGTGCGCGTTGTGATTGTGACTTTATCATTAATCTATACCTCGAGGAACCTAGAATGGATTTAGGATAATCATATCACTACATTTCATATGTGGCATGAGTAAATCTGAACTTGTTGCCCATATGTTATGGAACGCCATATGATGTGTAACTCGGATGATTTATATTGCATTGCACCGATCTTTAAATTTTTGATCTTAACTTGTTATTCGGTGCTATGGGACATTTTAAGTAACTTGATTAAGATTTATGGATTATTGATTGTATTGCATCATTTGTGTGTGATTGTGAATTGTTATTATTTCATGTATTATATGATTGTTTTTAGCAAGGGTGTATGTTTACCTACTGAGTTTCGTCTGCTAGCTCACTCCTACTTAATTGCAATTTCCAAAGTGAACAAGTTGAGCAATTGATGCATGAAGACATGATTGAAGGCAATCTACCTAGATTCTGAGAAATTGTTGTATATATATATTACACATTCATTTGTACCCTTTTTTATTTAATACCTTAAAATGTTGTACAGTTGAATTTTATTTTGTTTATCCTATTAAGCCAGGGTTGTTGGCTTATTTTGTTTTCTCTTTTGATCGCTAAGGACGTATGTATGACATGACATATGCACACCTTTGTGGATTTCTTTTTAGTTTGTTGATATAATTATAATTGTTTCATCTTATTCTTGGTCTATTTCGATATAATGCATAATATCTTCATAGAACAAGTTTGGGACGTCACAAGATACAAGTTTTACAGGGTCATCCAAAAAGCAAGCTATCGTAACTTTGTCATCATGTGAAGCTGCATATGTTACTTCGAGCTCAGCTGTATGTCATAGTATTTGGCTCAGGAACGTGTTGAAGTATTGGTATTCCACCAGATAATCCCACGAAACTCTACATCGATAATCGTTTTGCAATTACTTTAGCAAAGAATCCAGTTTACCATGAAAGGAATAAGCATATTGATACTCAATATCATTTCATCATAGAGCATGTGAAGAATAAAGAAGTAGAACTGATATCATGCAGAACATATGATCAGCTTGCAGACATATTCACAAAGCCACTTAAGCATGATGTATTTTCAAAACTGAAGATGTTGCTTGGAAGGAAGACAAAGAATCAAGTTTAAGGGGAATGTTGAATTATAAACTTGAAAGCAACCTGCAGACAGGAAGGTTGAAAAAAGGGTGCTACTGAAAGACAATAAGTGATCGAAGGCTGCTGCTGAAGACTTTTAGGCTTTTAGGGTGGTTTTAGGCTGCTGTAGGGAGGCTTGTTGGCTGCCTGTCTGGTAGCTTTTCTCCTTGCATTCAGCTATAAATATATGTATGAAGTGTAGTGCAATTGTGTGAAATGAAGCGAAGAGTTAGAGTGATAGAGAAGTTGAGAGTTGTATAATCTGTGGGTTTTACAAATTGTTTGTTTCTTGTTTCAAAGCTCAATTTGGAGTTTGTTTATGTGTGAAATTTATCTCTCAGAGGTGCACCACAAGTGACCTCACTTACCTCACTCCCACCAACAAAATGCTCTGTTTGGGGTTTATATAACAATACACGCATTCTCTTTAAATGTATTGGGTATTGGGTATTTGGTTATTTTGGTTGCTGATTGCCTTTATAGCCATGATTGGTAGAAGAAAATAGGTGTCACGGATTGGGTATTTAGTTATACAAAAGACATTTCGGCCCAATAAAAAAGGGTTCTCTTCATATGATGTTCTTGATTGTTAATTTGATATGATTTGTATTCATATGGCTTTGCAAAAACATGGAGTAATGCGAATTATATTTTCTCTCCGTCTTCCATATCCTGTATTAAGAAGCTGAAGGGCAAGGTTATGGCTATATAGAGATGAATCATTAACAGTTAATGTGCCTATGTGGCAATCACTCCAATTGATTTTTATTTTTTTCCATCAAATTACATGCAAGAACTATTAATGACTTCTTTTTTGGTCGTCAACTATTGGCTATAGTTTTGGAAGCCTCTACTTTTTTTTTTTTATGCATTTGTTCAACATTTAGCCATCCATTTGATTACTTTTTATTCCATCCAATATATATATATATATATTGGGGTTGGATTTGGATTTTAGTATGATTTCGATAAATGTAAGCCTTAATAGACTTTGATTATGAAGCCTTTCATATCTTTATTAAATTATAATGTTTGTATAAGATTAATGGATTACAGATTGGGCTTCATAATTGGGTTTTTATATATATATATATATATATATATATATTTTTGTAGAAATTAGTATCACATATTCACATCTATACATTTAGCCATCCATTAATTTTTTTTTAAAAAAAAATCCATCTCTTAAAGTTGATAATTTTGCATAACCATGGATTTTAGTATGATTTTGGAGAAATGATACTATGATTATGCTTTCATTATTAAGCCTGTGATAACTTTAAAATGTTAGTATGGTATAATGATTAAAGTTTGTTAGCATTTTGACAAAAAAAAGAGTTTGACCTTCATAATTGGGTGGTTAATTATATATTTTAAAAAATTAGGTATGAAATCTCTATATTTAGTCATCCATTTGATTTTTTTTTTTCTAACAATCCATCTCTTAAAGTTGATGACTTTGTTTAAATGTGGATTTGAGGGTGATTTCGATAAATTTTAGTATAATTAGGCTTTGATAATGCATGCAGCCTTTGATAAGTTTGAGTAGTTAGAATGTGAGTATGATTTTGGATTAAATATTTCGCATGATAATTGGGGGATCTATTCTAATCATGAATGTTTAATTTGTTTTATTGATTACTCTTTCTTGAAATAATAATCGGTCTCTATATGTATATTTTTATTTTTATTTTTTTTCCCAGAGTTGTTATTGTATTTTGGATTATGATTGATTTGCTTACATGGGTATGGTCATGTATTGTTAGTTGGGGATTATTTTGTGTTAAGTTCGCTGTGCTGGATCAATTGATTTAATTTTTGTCGGACTTTTGAAATTAATAAAAATTTCAATTGTAGAGCAATTTGTATTTATATTTGTATATTGATGTTACTTGGTTTGAACATATAGGAAACTGGAGCTTATATGATACAACAATTTCTTTGAAATTTATACCAAAAGTGTTTCATATAATGACCTTATTGAGTACTTCATGATGAACTCACTAATAGCCACTACAAATTGCTCTACAGCTACTATTTTTTTAACACATCAATGTTTTTAATTTCAAATGCAATATTTTAGGACATAGATTTCAAAATAGTCTCCTTTCTTATTAATTTCAAATGAAATATTTTAGGACATAGAATTCAAAATAGCCTTCTTTCTTATTACTTTCAAATGCAACAGTTGATGGAGATGACACTATGAATATTTGTCCGAATAAAATGCAATTAAAATTGAGTATACAATATGCATGGCTTGAAAATTTGATACTTTTATTTTGTAATCTCCCATTTCTTTAGGTAAACTCCCATTTCTAGGATCTACAGCTCAAACCCAATCGGCAAACTTTAGGTAACCCACAGGATTGGTCACTGCCCACATTAATCAATCTCAATTTGGGTCTACTAATTGTGACTTATGATTCTTATGAGCTAGCTTGATAGCTTTTTGCCTTATTTATGGGATTGCATAAGGGATAATGACATAAATGAAAAAAAAAATACATACGAACCTTTTACGAAATCAAAGTTATAAACCAATTGTTCCTCCATAAAAATCATGAACACAAACATATAGCGGTGTCTTGTTGCCAATTTTTTATTTTTTTTTTAAATAGTCGGTAGCCACAAATAGCGGTCCCGACCCAAATTTATTAAAAAACCCTCACTTAAGGCGGAGGAATCCTGAGGATACAAGCGAAGCAACTGGGAGATTACATAAAATTAAAGCAAGTAAAACCCTCCCTGAAACAAACCAATAACCTTAAAGAAATTAAACAAATTAAACAAGCCTAAAAAAATAACAAGACTAAACAGGCCAATAAAAAAAAATCAATAAAACTCTAAACAAGCCTAAAAAACCACAAACAAAGAGCATAATCAAAAAGGACATTAACCAGGATTAAACCGATAAAAATTAATGTCTAATAGCCGGTAAACCCGACTTATCTATACGAACAATACCTTGTAATAATCTCGGCAACTCTTGGAATTATTCATAAATCACATTACTGCCACTTTCGCCTAGCTTAGCCAAAAAATCCGCCGCTTGGTTCCCCTCACGAAATTGATGAACAATCCGAACATTCATCCCGTGCATCTCTTTAATACATTCATCCCAAAAGTCCCATAAATACCATATAGTGCATTTACCTGCTCGAAACCAGTCCACAAAAATTTTAGAGTCACTCTCAATAATTACATTAAAATAAAAAAGCCTCTTGCATAGCCGAATTCCATCAAACAAAGCCTTTAATTCCGCTTTATTATTAGAGCCAACACCATAGTGACTCGTGAATGCTCCTTTGAAATTTCCATTAGAATCCCTCAAAATACCACCACCCCCTGAAGAACCTGGATTATTGCGAGCACTCCCATCACAATTAATTTTAACCCATCCACAAGGTGGTTTAACCCACCTCACTAACATGCATTTCCGGACAGTAACCCTGGGCGGCTCCAAGTTAAATTCATTCAACAGGTGACTGTCCTGAGAAGTCAGCTTTTTATGCACTTTGAATTCTGTTGCCAGAATTTTAGGCTGCAATTTCACCGACCTCCACACTTGCTCTATATTAGCTTTCAACCCCTCCATTCTAGCTTTGTATCTACAGGTCCACAAACACCAAGTAATGATGCACGGAAGCATACCAGTTAGATTACCAGATAAAGAAACTTTCTTAGCCGAAATCATCCATGCCGAGATTCTTGCCTTCCAAGTATCAAATAATAAAGAAGGCACATTCAATAATTTACTCGCACGATCCCATATCTGAGCGGCAATTTGACCCGTGGCTAAGACATGATCAATGGACTCCTTGGCCTGCGGACTACAGCAATCACATGCCGACGCAAGTGATATACCCTTATTTTGCACTCTCTCATCCACCGCAAGGCTATTGAACCAAGCTCTCCAGTTACATATAGATATTTTTTTTGGCAATAACCTATTCCAGAACCAATCATGCCACGACATTATATCCTGTTTTTTCTGAAAAACTTCCCAAGCGGAAGCTGTAGCGAAATTGCCATCGGAAGATGGCTTCCATACACAAACATCCAAGCCACCACGCCCACTAATTTTGGTTTGGATAATTTCTTCCATGACCTCCTTTCCCACAAGGTCCTTCAAAATCTCAATATTCCAGGCTTTATCCACCCAACAATCTTTAATATGAAGATTTTTATTATAAATATCAGTAATCCTAACTGAAAGCGGTCATGACGCCAACCATCTATCATACCAAAAGAATGAATTACCACCCCTCAAGAGAACCTGGACATTCTCACTACTAGAAAAATCCTCATTCACGACACTCAAAAAGTGTCGTTATATCATGTTCACGTCACTTTGGGAAGTGTCGTCCATTGCACTGTCGTGAAAAGTTTTACGACACTTATTGAAGTGTCGTAAAACTTCATCCTTACACGACACTTAAAAAGTGTCGTTAACAATTTATATTATCACGACACTTTATGAATTGTCTTAACAGATCATATTTGCACGACACTTAAAAAGCGTCGTTATATTAGAACGACATTTTATGAAGTGTCATTATAAACTATCTTAGAACGACACTTTTAAAAGAGTCGTAAACCTTTAGACATACAATGACAGTTTATAAGTGTCGTTAAATTAGTCCATAATTTTTTTTTTTTTACACATGTTATTTTGTCTCCTCTTGCAGTGACCTGTATTCACATGTTTTCACATATAAAATTATATTTCCTAACATCCCATACCATCATTACACATGCATAAAAGAGAATTGCAAAATATGGTGTACTTAATTATCAACATATATCCAAAGTGCATGTTTACCTCAAACTAACATATCCAAAGTGCACGTTTACCAATTACAAAAATTTTATTCAAAAAATGAAAAATAGATGGTTCTATTACATCCAAAACATTCTCATGAGCAAATGACAATAAAAGTATAGCTTCCAAAATTCGTTTGCAAGTCTTCAATACGAAAAATGTAGCTTCATGTTGTCTTTGATTGGCTTCGTATGCTCTAGGACCCTGTGAGAAAAATATACATATGCAAATTTTAGTAATTATAACTTTATATTGTACATGTGTTGATAATGTAAAATACAAAGTATATATGGAGAGAGTAAATGATAAGCCAAAACAAAAGCTATATATATTTCAAAATGTTTTGACAAAATGGAAATTCAGTTTCCTAAGTTTAGAATGTACTTCCAAGAATAACTACTATATTATTGACAAAATTAATATAAACTTGCTTTGAGGTGAGGTTGGGTATGAAAATAAAAGGTTGTCTTGTCAGTTGAAACACGATTTATAAAGTTTTTTTTTTTAAGGTCTGGGCATTTGGAAAACCAATGAAAACAAATTAGTCATGCTCTCAAAACTTGGTTGGAGACTAAAGAAATAAAATGA
>JAESVK010037870.1:0-17543 GCA_017140935.1 Hamamelis virginiana
TTCCGAATGACCTCCGAATTCGAAACGGATTGTTTCATGAGGTTTATGTGGATGTAGGGAGTGAATTTGGTATGTCAATTGAGCCTTTGAATGGTTGGGATGGATTCTCCCAAAATCGATCCCGCGGCTAAGGATGAGCCGAATTAGGGTTTCGATCAAATTGACCGTGAATTGGTCGTTTTCACCAAAACAAAAGATTTTCAAAACGTGTTGTTAAGTGCCAATTTCATGTTGAAACCATGTTTTTAGAAGTGGTCCAAGCCTAATTGATCAATTTTACAAAACAGAGAATGGTCATTTGACCAATTTTGGCACAACCGGGTCGATTGGCTAGCTTTTTGCTAAAACCCTTGACCATGGTCAATTGATTTTAACCCAAAAACATTCTAAAAATGTGGGGGATCAAAACACGGTCGTTTTGAGCCCTGAACCATCGAATTTGGATCAGATTTGACCAAGATATGGCCAAATTATGCAAACCCTAAAAATTTGGGAACGAAATTGGGAAGGTCAGCATGGTGACCGTCCTAGCTAGGACGGCCAACCGTCCAGCTAGGACGGCCAACCGTCCATGCCTAGGACGGCCACCAGCTTACTCGAGCCAATTTTGCCATTTTTGAGAATTTGACTTATTTTGGCCGATTTGATTTGATTTTTTGGCTTAAATGCGAAGGGTTTCAGCTTTCAAACCCTAGAGAGACTCATTCTAAGCCCTAGGATCGTTTTTTAAATGAATTAATCCTAACCATTCAAGGGTTTTGAACCCTAGCTCTATATATACTGCACTATAGAGGTTCAAGGAGGAAGAGGAAGAATTTTAGGGTTTTTGAGAGAGGAGGCTACAGCTTTTTGGAGGCTCTTCACTCTTACACCATTGAAGAAGTAAGAAGAAAAGGCTAAAGGCTTGGAGGAGGTTAGCCAAGAAGGGAATCGAAGGGTAAACACTCAACCATGGTCTTGTTTTCTTGATGGGTTTTCGTTTTACTTTGTAGGAGTTTTCCCTATGCATGTTTGAATAGGTTTATTTATTTCTTTTATTTATGTTAGTATGCATGATAGGGTTAGCCTTGTTTTGATTTTGTGTGAGCATGCATGATTAGGTTTAGCTTTGTTATTATTTCATGTTAGTATGCATGTTTAGGGTTCATTTTTTTGTTATGATTTTATGTTAGAATGCATGTTTAGGGTTAATGAAGTTTTGTTGTGATTTTATGTGAGTATGCATGTTAGAGTTAGTTTTATTATGATTTTATGAAAGTATGCATGATTAGAGTTAGCTTTGTTGTGATTTTATGTGAGAATGCATGATTAGGGTTAGTTTTATTATGATTTTATGTGATTAGATGTGTTTAGGATTAGTCTTGTTATCATTTTAAGTTAGTTAACATGTTTAGGATTGTCTTTGTTGTTATTTTATGCTAGTTATCATGTTTAGGATAAGTTTTTTTTTCATTATTTTATGTGTAAGCATGTTTAAAATAAATATTGATACGTTCATATTGTTATTTGAGTCTCTAAATATTTGATTGATGGTATTAATGATGATATGAGTATGTCAATATGTTATTTTAATGTGTGAAGAGTCTTGAGTCTTTTTTGTTTGTGCTTTTTATGATTATTTGAATACTTGATATGGATTTGATGGATTGAACATAAAAATTGTGTACGAGGGAGCGTGCGAAGGTAAGATCCTCCCCTTGTGTTTGGATTAATTGTTTAAGCATGGTTTTGTATAGTTTTTGATTTGTTTTTGCATGGTAAATTAGTCGAGCATGTTAGATTGTATGCTAGGGTATTTGTTTGATTTTATTATGGATTAAAGATGATTTTTAAGCTACTTAAAATATGTATTCAAATCTGTCCAGATTTGAATACATACTTTAAAGTGGCTTAATTAACATTTTTAAGCCATATTTTGCATGATTTTATTAGTAGTTTCATAGTATATTCATGTAGAAAGCATGCTAGGACATTTTCACATTTTTATTATTTGTTTTCATGATTTTTAGAGTGGTTTAAAGTTCGTATCCAAATCTGTCCGGGTTTGTTTATGCCTTTAAATTATTCTAAAAATTATTTTAAGGCCAAACTCAACTTAGAAATATGCTTAGGTTCACATAGATTAATTAGTGTGCATTTAGGAGCATTTTCATGCATTTTTAGAATTGATTACATGCTTATTTGTTTAAATTTCAGCATGCATTGCATTAGGATTTTAGGGTTTCTAGATTAACTTTAGGGCTAGTTAGAGACCCTAGGCTAGGAAGGTCACTTGACCTTCCCCAGGAATTTCCTTTGTTGTAAAGATTGCTATCAGAATTGTGTATTTTATTTGATTTAAGAGTCGATCTTCGAGAGATTTCCTAAAAGAGATTTTTGATGCAATATTTATGAAATAAATATGATTTTATAAGATATTTGATTATTAATTGATTTTCAAAAGATTTGAAATGTTTTAAAAGATTTTTACTTTGGAATGAAATTCCTCTCAATATGATTTGTTTTCTTGAAATATCTTTGAAAAAGATTTTCAATCGGAATTTAATTCTAAAGATAAGAATTATTTTGGAATATTTGGATTTTATGAATATCTTTTAATTTGAAATGATTTCAAATAAATGATTTTGAAAGAATAAAAACTCTCGAAGTTAAAGTCTTGAATTAGGTTGAAATACCTTTGATGATGTGATCGATTACAATAGGAGAGTCCTAGGGTAGTCGAACTACGTGGACTTTGATACTTGCTAGGTGATACTAGTAAGTTACGTAGGCGCTAATAGGGCTCAAGTCCGCCCTAGGATGCCCGTAGGGTGTCCTAGGTTCTTAGGGTTTGTTTGTATATATTTTTATTTATTTATTTATTAATATAACTAATATAGATAATGCATTTATATCACTACTTTATTGGTTGATTTAGATTATTTAGGATTGTTTGCATTAAGAAATTTAAATAGCCCAAATAAATTAGAAGTCCTTTAATTAGGGCGAGGTGGGTGCCTACAAGCGAAAGCTTTGAACCTTCCCACGTCGTAACCTAGCCCCCGGATCCAACACTGGTTCAAAGACTGTCTTTTCATTGAAAATGGAGTTTGTTTTGTTTTAAAATAAAAAACATTTTTATGGTTTCCTTATTCCTTAAAAATAAGGTGGCGACTCCTTTGTTTTGATTTCTAAACCCCCCCCTAATCACATCGCCCGGTGATGATGTGGACTCACACCATTTAAGCCCCCGTCCACGAGGCTGGTCCACAGATGCATCGAGAGATGAATTAATCCCCCAATTCCTGGTATTCTCGGCTATGGAATCAAAACATTGTATGGCCTCTTCAGGGCTCTTCTCATAAAACTGTCCCCCACTCATTATTTGGATATATTGTTTATTTTCCAATGAAAGTCCTTGATGAAAATAGCCTATGATTTGGCCAATATCCAAATCAAGATGAGGGATAGCATTGAGAAGTTCCTTGTATCTTTCCCATACGGTTGCAAAAGATTCACCCGATTTTTCAGAAAAATTTTAAATGGCTCTCATGAGAGCATTTGTGCACCCCGAAGGGAAGAATTTATCAAGAAATACACTTCACATGTCTTCCGAAGTATGGATTGAGTTGGGAGTAAGAGAGTGAAACCACATTTTAGCCTTGTCCTTTAGAGAGAATGGAAATAAAACCAAGCAGATAATAGGAAGGGGCAATCCTGTAGAAAGGAAAGCACTGCAGACATCCTTAAAATCTCTCATGTATGAGTAGGGGTTCTCATAATCAGACCCTCTATATTCAGGGAGAAGACGAATCATCTCCGGTCTCATGGGAAAGTTATTAGCTTCCTGAGGTAGACAAATACATAAGGGTGTTGTGGTTTGTTGAGGTCTCAAAATCTCTCTAAGGGTTCTCCCCACATTAGCCAAAGGGATAGGGGGTGCTCGATATTGTTGAGCTTGAGGATTGACATTCCCCCTTCCCACTGCCGGGGTTCCTGGTGGAACAACACCATCTCCTTATCTTTGAGGGTCATAAGGTAACCCTTGGTCATTTGGATTTCCAGAAAATTGTTGATTTTTGGTGTGCTCCATTAAAGGAGTGAAAGGTAAGTGAAAAAAACATCTTGCTATTGGATTTCTTTGAACTTGTTGAGATGTAATCCTTACAAGTCGATGTTGCTCATCACGAGTCTACACTGACATGCACTAATTTCATCCCAACAAAAGAAATATTCACAAGTATTATATACACAAAGAATTTTTACATAAAGTACAACAGGGAAAAGAACTTACCGGATTTGCAATGTCATTGCAAATTACCACTAGCTCTCTTCAAATCAACTAGAACGCTCGCCACTCCCCGGCAACGGCGCCAATTGCTTGAACTAGAATTGAGGTGTGCGCAAAAGAATCCCAAGCGTAGGAATCCAATGATCGTCAAATAATAAAACTAGGGAGTACCTAGGTCATGTCCACAGGGAGTAAAATAGGTTCTACTCGATTCTTAAGAAATGCTACCCAAAGAATGCAAATGAAAGTGTAAAATATTGGGGGTTGTTTGTTGTGATGGATTTTTACCAAATTAATGGCAAGTTGTGTATGAAAACTTGTAAATAAAAGAAGATGAGTCCTATGGGTTCATTCATTCCAAACCTTTGCTAAATGGTTTCTCAAGCAAGACACATTCAAGAATCCATTTACTCTATGGTCTTGAATGGAAGATTTAACAATAAGGTTTTAAATAAGATAAAACAAATGATAGAATGAAGTTCAATACTCTCATTGGCATTTTCACAAACTTGTAGCATGCATATGTGCTCAATAACCAAGTATAACAAGTCATACAATGGTCTTGAATATGAAACTATAAGGGTTCAAAGAATGAGAAAGCATTTAAACATCATTCATCAACATTTAAAGATTTTGAGGTGAGAAAGAACCATTTACCTAGGGTTTGGAGAAGCAATCCACCATAGAACTCACCTTGAGATGTTTAGCTAGCCATTAATGGGAGTAAATGCTCAAAGACAAGTAATAAATGCAAGACAAATGAAATAAATGCTATTCTATTGATTGCCAAATGGAAAAGTTACCTTACAACTGAAAATATTAAAGATTAAACAACCTAAACTAAGCTTACAAGAGAAAAATTACTAGAACAAGCTGAAAATATAGTTAAACTAAGTGAGAAAACCTAAATCCTTAAGAGAAAACTAAGTTAACCTAAGAGAATAACTAAAAAGTAAAGAGAAAAGGAGAGAGAGCTCAGCTAGGGTTACCAAATTCGTTTAAATAGGTCAGCAAATACAAGACTAAAAAGCCCTTAACAAAATCGCAAAGTTACAAGAAAGAGAGCAACAGAACTCGGGGAAACAGTTCACTGTCTGGGTCAAACAGTCAATTGTTTGGAGCAGACAATCGACTGTTTGTCTCAGCAAAATCTTCCAAAACACAGCTTCTGCCTATGGCAGTCGACTAAACAGTCGACTGTTTTAATTTTGGCAGCTCCATCAATGAATGCATGCAGAAATTTCCTTGCCAACTTCCTTCAATGATTATGAGGCTTTCAAGATTGCAATAAATGGCTTCAAAGGCATGGATAAAACGCGAATTTACCTGCACAACCAAGGAAAACAAAAAAAACGTAAAATATACCAGTTCACAAGTAAAAGCAGGTAAAAGATAACTTAAATGCAATAAATAAAGCATAAAAGAATGCAAATATGACTACTAATCACCCCCCAAACTTAAATCTTGCTAGTCCCTAGCAAGCATAAAAAAGAATAGGAAAGCTCCGACAATACAATTAGGGTCGTGCCCCTCCTCCTTAGACATGTCACTAAAGGTGGTGAAGAGAGTGCTCCAATGAACAGATCTTTTGAAAATATCAAGGTCGGTTACCCCAAGATAAGCCTCTAAGTATGTAGGATTGTGGCTTGCATCCTCGTAGAAATCCAAAGGACGCCCCCCAATGGGAATCCCCATAATAATGGTGAAGTCAAGTGGGGTCACAGCCATCTCCCCGAACTCGAAATGGAAAGTATTAGTGGTATCCCACCACAGCTCAGACAAGGCTATGAGAGCCTGTCTATCTATCTGGTTGTGCCACAAGGAATCGATGAAGTCCCCAAAGCCTATTTCCCTTATAGTTGCTTTGGCGTGAAGTTGGAGGGTATCCATCTTTAACCACCAAGTAACAATGCCAAGCAAAGAGGACCGAGTCCTGATGTTGAAATTAGGCTGCAAAAATGAGGATCAATGGATTAGACATGTGTGATTGAGATAAGTTATGGTAACTTTTGAAAATAAATCACTAGCACGAATGTAATGCATAAGTGGCAAATCAAGTTTTGAGATAGCAAAGTACGAACACTTTTGAAAATGTGTCATTTTGTGGGTTAATTTTTGTACTTTTGCTTTTGTTTAAGAGTTAGCATAACTCATTGATATTCCATGTGACCCTTTTCATGAAAAATGGTTTGAAGTGAAAACCCCAAGATAATAGAATTTTGAATAAAAACCTTGAATTGGGTACTTAGCGTAAGTAAATTTTGAAGTAAAACCGCTTAAAAGTCATGAAAATGACATTTAAGTGAATCTTGATTTGAGTGGGAAAATAAGCTAAGTCTCAATTCATGAAAATTTTGAATATGTGCACACTTGAAATAGTTTTGAAAACTTGTCATGGTATGAGAAAATCATTTTGAAAACATTTGGAAAGGCATGACATGATGAAAATTGCCCTCTTTTGGGCATTGTATCAAACACCTAGTGTGCATATGTTTGAAATGAGTTTTGAAAACTTGTCATGATGCTTTAAAATGTCCAAATGATGTTAAAAACATGTTTGAATCATGACATGAGGAGTTTGGATTGAAAAATCAAACTTTAGTTCTCTTGGAAATTTTATCAAACACTTGGTGGGCAACATTTCTAGCTTGTGAAGCTAGTGAAATGGGGCACTCAAGCTTTGCCAAATACAAATCTCATGAATAGGAGTCATCAAACAACATCCAAAGATCAATATTGAAGCACCAAGACATTGAGGATTCAAGGAAAGTGCATAAAATGTGGGCCTACCTCTTGTGTAGCTGAATGTAGGAAAGGTGAGATTGGGGCTCCAAGAGCAAGCTTGTGTTGTTGGCATCATATGATGGCACCTTATACCTCTTCATCTCCAAGAATGGATACTTTGAAAGATCATATCTTCTATTGGTCATGATGATTAGAGTTGAAAGACAGTTGATGAAGTTTTATGGGTATTTGGGTTTGTATTGTGTTGTGAAACCCAAATTTGATTCAAGAATGATGATGCTTGATTTTAATTCAAGGATTGAAGTGTGTGGTGACACTAGAAGTGTCTGGAGATTGATTTTAGAACAAAGGAATCAAGTAAGATGGATTTTGAGGGAAAATTGGAAATTCTAGAGAGAGAAAATGCCAAAATTGGAAGTGAGTAGGCAAATGGAGGAAAAATAACTTAAAAAGAGGAGAGGGGCTTGGGTAACCGTCCACTAGAGGACGACTAGCCGTTCACCAGTGACGGTTGGCCATCCTCAAGTAGATGGTTACCCATTTTTTTAGCCCAATTTTGGCCAAATTTTGGCCTATTTTGACCTATGTTGACCAATTTTCCTTCAAATTTTGATTTGGGAAAGATCATTTGATTGAGAGTGAGGATGATTTGATGCATGAATGAGAAATGAGGAAGAGTTTGTACATGTGGAGGTGTGAATTGAGTGGTGGTGAATACAAAAGTTCACATAGAATGATAATTTTTTGGTTGAAAACCATGAGATGTGGAAATGAATGATGAAGGGAATAAATAGATAAAGTTTGTAATCATGAAATGATTATGAATACAAATGAAATGCTGATGTTATGAAGCATATGGAGGGTTTTGAATGTGAAAGGCCCATTATGGAGGCCTAAATCAATAAGATTTTGTGAAGTGCATAAGATGATGAAAAATATACAAGAAATGTAAATAAAAATAATGATTAAATGATATGGATAATGTTGAGGTATGATATGTTGGTATAACACGAATATATTAATGGAATATTGGCAAATTTGAAGATAATTGGAAACAAGACTTCCAAAAAGAGCACAAGATCCAAGATAACTAGAAGTGGGACTTTTAGGAAGAGGCCAACCTCCAAGGATAAGAAATTTAAGTAAATACGAGCCTAATTCCCAAAATTAAGATAATTGGAAAATGGATTTCCAAGAAGGATTGTGTTTACCTGAGATAATTGGAAGCAGTACTTCCAAGAAAAGTTTAAGGCTTCATAATAAGATAATTGGAAATGAGTTTTCCAAAAAGAGATTTGTCTCCCGTATAATTGGAAGCAGGACTTCCAAAAAGGATTTTAATTCCTTAAGATAATTGGAAAATGGATTTCCAAGAAGGATTTTGATTCCCTAAGATAATTGGAAGCAGTACTTCCAAGAAAAGTTTGAGGCTTCAGAATAAAATAATTGGAAATGAGTTTTCCAAAAAGAGATTTGTCTCCCATATAATTGGAAGCAGGACTTCCAGAAAGGATTTTAATTCCATAGAGTTTTTTTTTTTTTTTAATGGCCTTTAAAAAAAATATATATAGGACTCTAGCCCTCTTCAAAAAATATTTGGGAGAATGGCCTCTGACTGGTCAAAGGCCATAAACCGATGTTTCAAACAACGGTTTTACATCTAAAAAAAAAAAGTTAAGAATGGTTCAAGTACAGTCATGGCATTAACAAGGGAAGGGTCCAATCGAATCTCCTCCTTTGCCTCCCTAGTTGCCGTCTCAACATCATCTTTATCCACTTGGGATTGGAGAACTAGGTTTTACGGCGATGGGAGACCGTTAACGGTGATCCGCAAAGTGAGCGGGTCCATTTGATCCAGCGAGAAAGACGGAAGGTCGGCAATAATGGCGGTTAACGGCGATCTTGGTCAGAGAAGACGGCAATCTTGGTAGGAGAAGCGGGGATACTCAATTCCATAAGATAATTAGAAAATGGATTTCCAAGAAGGATTTTGATTCACTAAGATAATTGGAAGCAGTACTTCCAAGAAAAGTTTGAGGCTTCAGAATGAGATAATTAGAAATGAGTTTTCCAAAAAGAGATCTCCCATATAATTGGAAATGGGACTTCCAAGAAGGATTGTGATTCCCTAGATAATTGGAAAATAGATTTCCAAGAAGAGTTGTTGACACCGAGGATAAGATAATTGGAAGCAAGATTTACAAGAAGGACTTCTAAGAATTATTTCGACTCCGAGTTTAAGATAATTAGGAAATGGATTCCTAAGAATGATGATAATGTTCAAATTGGTCAATGTTTGTAAGTAGTTGGTTTGATTATCCCTCTTTTGTTGTGGCAAAAATGGGATGTCATTTTGTTTCGTTGATATCCACTGGCGAAGCCATGAATATCAATGAGGGGCTTCTGTAGACATCCATTTTTGACCCTGAGTAGAGTCATGGGAATTTGCTTACAGTTTGAGCTGAAATAAGGTGTTGAAATCCTAAATTATCAATTGTGCCCTTTTGTGTAGTTAGATAGAAGTTATTTTCGCATGTAGGTTTTTAGGTCAGATTGAGTCGGTTCTTTTTGCATTTAGTTTTTAGGGAGTCCATAGATGTCCCTGTCAAGTTTCACTGCATTCCGAGTCAAACTTGATAGGTGATTAAGCCTTTCGTGACTTAAGGGGCAGTATTGTCCTTTGAATCACAAAAGCATTTAAAAACCTTCGAGTTGGTCTCGGATTGTCTCGAGACTTTGGCATGAATAATTAGGGCATGTTTGGTAGCAAAGTTGATCAGTGGAAAGGTCCCTTAAGCCTTTGGGCACATGTTTGGCTCTTCCCAAAAAGCCTTTTTAAGCTCAAATTAGGATTTCAACCGCGAAAGACCGAGATTCGATTGTTTTGTCAAAGCTAAAGCTTTAACACACTTCAAAATGTTTTCAAAATGTTTTTAAAAAAAACTTGTTTCGAGAAGTAGAATCGATTTCGAAGACAAATGGTTAGTGGATTGTAAAACCCTAATTGGGCTTAACATGCCCAAAATAGCTAATCGGTTGACATTTTTTCTTAAAACTTTGACTTTAGTCAATGTATTTTCACTTCAAACACTTCTCAAAACATGGAGAATCGAATCACGATCGTTTTGGTTCTTGAATCGTCGAATTTGGATTTGAAACGGGCTCGAAATGCCGAAAAAAGCTGAAACCGGGTCAAGATGGGCCAAGACAGGTCCAAAATTGTGGATTTTATGCATCAGGGCTCGATGGCCGTCCACCTAGGGACGGTCATATGAGCTTAATGCTTTGATTCGATTGTTTTTCGAGTTTTTGTTTCCTTTTTACTTTGGGACTCTTCTAAAGTCTCTTTGGATCAATTTGGGAGGCTTAACTCGACCAAATCAAATCCTACGGACCTTGGAAGATTTCATTAGAGCCATTGGATCAATTTTGAGGGATTTAATGATGGTCATTGATCAATATAGGCCTTTCATCTATAAATTCATCACTTGTGATGAGTTATAGGAGACTTTTGACACTTAGAACTGCACCAGAGCTACGAAATTCCAGAGCTTGGTAGCTTGAAGAAGAGAGCTAGGAGCAAGGAAGAAGAAAGCAAAATGTAAGGGTTCATACCCCATTGTGCTTAGAATTCGATTTTGCATAACATAGTTAAGAATTGGCTCATTTAGGATAGTTTGATTTTATGCAGAATGTATAGGTTAGTTTCACCTAACTTTATGCATAATGTAAGTTAGAAATGCATGTTTAGAAGTAATATTTTGATGTCTAGAAGTAGTGTTAATTGAGTCTTGCATATAGGAATTTTGTCTTGCATGATTAGTTTTTTGTTTTTGGTGTTATTACATGATTAGAATGTTTTGAGTACTCTTTCATGATCCCCATGACTTTCTTCTTGGTTCAAGCATTTGATAATAATTGTGGGAATGATTGCAAGCATGTTTGAGAGTTCTTGTTGTGTTTAGAATGCATATTAAGAATTGGTTTGCATATGTTATTTTCCGTTTTAATGCATGATAAGATAAAAGTTTGCATCTTTTGCATGTTATGACTAGTTTAGGTGATTTGAGTATCATATACTCTAGTCTTAGGATAGCTTCATGTTTAGGTTTGTTTATATCATTCTTCTTGGTCTTGCTTTTTCTTATTATTATTTGGAGTATGATTGATATAAATTGTGTTCGAGGGAGCTTTGCAAAGGTAAGTCTCTACCCTTGTGTTAATTAGGATGAGCATGATTTTATTTAATGGTATTTTGTGTTCCGCATTGCAGGTCATGATAGGTTGCATTGTAGTGCATTTTCACTATCTTTTTCTTCATTATTTTGGGGTTTTAATCCATTTTTAAAATCACTTTTAATTCTATCTAGAATTCAAAAGTGACTTTAAAGTGGGTTAAAAGACATTTTTAAGGCCAAATTCAACCTAGGTTCACTTAGTGAGATTAGCTTGCATTTAGGAGCATTTTCATGCATTGTTTTATTAATTAATTGCATTTTTCATGCATTTTTTAGAATTTCCAGAAAGCATATGTTTTAGCATTTTAGGTTGTTAGACTAACTTAGGAATAGTTAGGAACTCTAGGTTAGGGGAGTCACTTGACTCCGCTTAGGATTCTCCTTTGTTGTAGGAACTGCATCAAAAGATGAATTCTATTAAGTCTAGGAGTCTATCTTCGAAAGGTTTTCCAAAAATAATATTCTAATGATTAAAAGGTTTCCTAATGAAATTAGAACTCAAGAAGTTATTTCGGGTTGAAACTCTCACTTTGGAAAGAGTTGTGATTGCATTTCAATTCTAAAGGATAAGAATTATCTTTTAAATAGAGTTCAAGGTTCATTGGAAGTCTATTGAAAGTTGAAGTCTTTAAAAAAAAAAAACTCTCGAAGATAGAGTATTATATAAGGTAGAATGCCTTTGATGATGTAGTTCACTACAATAGGAGAATTCTAGGTAGTTCGAACTACGATGGACTTTGATCTCTATCAGGACACTGATAAAGTACGTAGGTAGCCAATAGGGCGCAAGTCCACCCTTAGGATGACTGTGTGTCTCCTAAGGTCTTTAGGATTGTGTTTTCTTTTTTCTTATTATCTATTATTATTATTTATGTATTATTTTTCATATTTTCTTGGTTGATTAGATAATTAGGGTTGTTTGTTATAAGATTTTGATAAGCCCAAAAAGTAATTAGGAGACCTTTAATTAAAGGTCTTCCCACTTCATAACCTAGCCCCCGAATCCTACTTTTATTCGAAGACCATGCTTTTTCCAAAATATGGAGTCACTGTTTTATTGAAAATAAAACTCTTTTTATAGTTTCCTTATTCCTTAAAAATAAGGTGGCGACTCCTAGTTTTTCTCAAACTCCTTTCCTTTTTCATAACCCAATCTAAGTGGACTCCCACAATAGAGAAAAATGACTAGGATTGGATGATCTTGAGTAGATAATAGAGAATGATAAATAAGTAGATAAAAGAGAAGGATAAATAGAGAAGGATAATGAGTTATCTACAATCTATGATGATAGTGAATCCAATTCCAAAACAAACGAGTGTGCGCGTAGTGGCGGGTTCACAGCAAGTATCAAAGTCCACGTAGTTCTACTACCCTAGGACTCTTCTATTGTATTGAACTACATCATCTAAAAGTATTTTACTTTATCCAAGACTCTATCTTTGAGTGTTTTTATCCACTTCAAATTCTTTATTTGAAATCATCTCAAATTAAAAGACTTTCACAAAAATCCATACATTCTAGATAATTCTTATCTTTAGAATTCAATTTCAATTGAAACTCTTTTTCAAAGATATTTCAAGAAAACAAACCATATTGGGAGAAATCTTATCTAAGATAAGAATTCTAGAACATTCCAAATTCTTTTAAAAAATCATTTAATAATCAAATCTTTTATAAAAATCATATTTATTTCATAAAAACAACATTAAAAACCATTTTAGAAAATCTCTCGAAGATAGACTCTTAAACCAATTACAATACTCAATTCTGAAAATAATTCTTACAACAAAGGACAGTCCTAGGTGAGGTCAAGTGACCTCCCTAATCCTAAGGTCTCTAACTAATCCTAAGTTAGTCTAAAGACCTAAAATTCTAATGCAATGCATGCTCAAATTTAAAGAAAATAAACAAAAATACATGAAATCAATTCAACTAATGCATGAGAATGATCCTAATATGCAAATTAATTCAACTATGTGAACCGAAGCATGTTTCTAAGTTGAATTTGACCCTAAAAATGATTTTTAGAAGTCATATAAAGGTATAAACAAATCTGGACAGATTCGAATACAAACTTTAAAGCACTCTAAAAACCTTAAAAAGAAATAATAAAAATCATGACAATGATCTAGCATGCATCCTACATGAATATACTATAAGACGAAATATAAAAAATATGCAAAAACATGGCTTAAGAATGGTAATTAAGCCACTTTAAGGTATATATTCAAATCTGGACAGATTCTCTATTCTCTTGCTTTACATGCTTGAAGTTATGTCCACCAAGTGTTTGATAAAATTCCCACGAAAACAAAACTTTAATTTTTCAAATCCAATTTCTCATGTCATAATTCAAATAAGTTTTACACGTTATCTAAATGATTTGGATGTATCACGACAAGTTTTCAAAATTCATTTCAAATGTGTGCATATCACATGTTTGATATAAATCTCAAAAAAGTAACACTTAGTCTTTTTTTTCAAAAAAACACTTATTCTTTCTAGTGACATTTACATGCTACCAAGAAAGTTTTATTTCAAAAAACAATTTCAACTAAGCATACCTTCAAGATTTTTGATAAAGCATTTTCAAAACTCATTTCCTTGGGATTTTCTTTCCAACTACATTCCTCATGACAAAGGGATTCAAAATCATTAATAATGCTAAGTTATTATAAACTTTCAAAGCATAAAACTGCTTTTCACATAAACTCATACACATAATGATAGTCTTCAACATCACTATATGTCACACTTTCATTTCTCAACACAAGTGTCACACTTAGTCAACAATCTCATCCTTAAAAGTTATTCTAACTTATCAATATCAATTCTTTTTCTACTTAATTAACTCTCATATTGTAGCCTAACTTCAACTCAAGGACACTTATGACAAGGAAGCCTAGCTTAAGAACTTTCTGGTACAAATACTGTAAAAGTACCTTGAGGAGACACAGATTAACACAAGGAGCTCACATATAAACAATTAAGAGGGCTTTCAAAAGCATTTTTTAGAAAAACAAAAGTGTGAAGATTGTATTTAAGCATTTTGGCTTGAATCCTTTGATTTTAAAGTAGAACGTAAAGTCAAAAACAACTTCATTTCTGATGGCTATATTCTTTAGGGTTCAAAACCTCATGCATCTTCTCATGAGTTACTATGATTCATCAAATTCCTTCGCTTTCTCCATGAACGCTTTCATTCTGGATTATCAATAAGCTGGCTTAGGTATCTTCTCTTTCTTCGATCAAATGGATGGGATTGTCAAAACCAATGAATTTTCAATAATGGGCAAGAGGATTCCAAATGGGGTTAACCACATGGTTGGAGGGCTATAAAGGGGTTTAAGGAAGGCTCGGTCAATGGGCCTTATAAGAGGTTCTTAGATAGGCTCATGTCAAATGATTTCACCCATTCCGCCAAATATAACTTGATTTCTGGATTTAAAGAAAGAACAAAACACTAGGGATATAAAAATCCTCACGAAGGTAAAACTTATCAAATAAGTGATACCAAAAGAAAGCTACAGCAACAAACTTCTTAGAATGGCAGGAAACAAAGAAGCATCAGGATGTTTAAATGGCATGTCCATAAATTTCAAGATATTATTCACCCTTATGAACTATATGTCTTCAATTTATTTAGTTTCAAATTAATTGCCCGTGATAAATTAATCTTGAACTCAACACTTAGTGTGTTCACAAGAATTGGACTGCACCCAATGTAACTTTATGGGTTACCTACGTATCTCCACTTTTAATGTCTATTTTGTAGAAACTGTGACAAGTTGTTTAATGTTTGTGGAGAATCAGGCCCCCGTAGTTCACAAGACTTTCATTTTCTTTGTTTGCTCTAACTTTTGCCTAAGCAGCACTTTCAGGTTTTCCACTTAGCGAGCTTGATTTATTTTTCTTGAATGCCCTAACTTTTTCCTAGGCAGCCCTTTCAGGTTTTCTATCTAGCAGGTTTTTTTTCTTTTAAGTGCTCTAACCTTTGCCTAGGCAACCCTTTTGGGTCTTCTACCTAGCGAGATTTCCATTTTTCTTTTTCTTCTTTTTTCTGAATCAGTGAGATAAAGAAACTTAATCTCCTTTTAAATTTAAAAAAACTAACAGCCCCGCCTAACAGCGCTTGATTAATGGTGCACAGACCTCACACTTAGTTAGGATTCTCTTCTAAGCCTTCTTCATTTTCTAAGCCCCAGTATACCATATTCTCTTTTCCTTGAGTGGCTTCGAATGCCAATCATTTCTAATTTTTTTTTTCAGAATCCCCATTCTCATGAGAGAAACCCCACAATTTTGACCCCCTTGGACCCTATGTAGCTCCGCCCATGGATAGTAGTGATGACTGGTGGGTCGTGGTGATAATAGGTGAGTGATAGTGTTGGTGTATGGGTGGTCGCAATGAGTGGGTGGTGATGGTGATTAGAAGGTTGTAATGGTGGTGGTAGTATTAGTGGGAGATAGGTGGGGGGTGGCGAGTGGTGAAAGTGGATGGGCAAGTTTAGTATTAATGATAAGTTGCCTTTTAGAACTCTCAACCATTCTTTTATACAAAATGAGTAGGGTTTTTAAGGAAAAGAAAAATATATTTATACCATATTTTTTAGGGGAAATTGGCCAAAGATCCTATTTTAAAAGCTTTTCATGCTTGAAGCCCCCCCCCCCCCCCAAAAAAAAGATCTTTTATGCTAAAAGTCATTTTGGCATGAATAGGACAAAAATACACCTCCTTCCCAACAACCTTCAACTTCACCTCCACCCCCAAACCCAATTTCACTACCTCGGACCCCAAGTTTACTACACCGGAAAATGAGATTTTACTACGCCGGAGATGCGTTTCACTACGCTGGAAATGCATTTTACTACAACAGAAACCACATTTCACTACGTATTTCACAGTGTCGAAAATGCATTTCGCTATGCCATAAAATGCATTTCACTACGCCATAAAATGCATTTCACTACGCTAGAAACACATTTGACTATGCCAGAATTCCATTTCACTAAGCCGAAAAAAATCTTTTTCCTTGTCCTGCTCCCAGCAACCAAACAAAAAATAAATAAATAAAAATCTCTTTTTTTTTTCTATATTTTCCCAGCAACCAAACAAAAAATAATAGAAAATCTAAAAAAAAAATCATCTTTTGCAGATGAGAGAAACAGATCGGAGACAACGAAAAATAATAAAGAGCAGAGAGAAAGAAAAAAGAGCAGATCACTACATTTTTAACGTTTGGATATCTTTATTTTTCTTTCTTTCTTTCTTTCTTTCCGTTTTGCATTAACATCACTACCTAATAATTACAAGCTTCAAATACAGTACTCCCTTCTTAAAAAAAAAAAAAAATGAAAAATTTTCGTTTTTATAAATTTTTTTTTTTTTTTTTGTAAGAAATTGATGCATTAATTAAGGTCATCTCCCCAGCGGGACAGTTCTTCCTTAGAACTTCTTTTTCTTCAAAACTTTTTGCTCACGTACAATTCTCATATCATTGTTGACGAATAAGAACACAAGTGAAGTTGTTGTTGCAGTGGACTGCCATTCTTCATATTCTCAGATCTAGTGCGACATGTCTCCTGCGATAACTAATCACTTCAACGGTTGGATTGCCTCAAGCAATATCTTTGACACCGCCGAAAATATCTCTAACCTCATGAGCAACATTATCGGTTCATCAATCGCACTCTTTAGGTTGCGATATGCTTGATCGCCATTTTTGTAATCTATTGGAGTATTTTGACCATTTGAAGCAGTTGCAGCATGACTCGCATAGCTTTGATGCTACCATAGCCGATGTGCTCCAGAGCTCACTACGCTGATCAACACCAGAAACGGAGCTCGCAGATTTGCGCCAGAGATGGACTATGCAATCCAAAGTTCACTACTTCGATTAGAACTGGAGACTAGGCTCGCCGATCCGTTGATCTCGCCGGCCTTCTCATCTCTTTCTCTTTTCCTCTATATTTCTCTCTCGTAGATCAGAGATCATGTGGGATGGAGGAGATCATGGGAGAAAGGATCCTATCTATATCTCAAATGGAGGCAGGGGCAATTCTGTCCCAAAAAAAGTGAATATTTAAATTTTGGGACTTAATGCATTAAAATTTCTTTAATAGGGGCTTTAGCCATTAAAAATCAAATGAGGACTTTAAGCAAGAAAGGTCCCTCAAAGCAGGACTGTAAGACCCCGAATTTTTTTTTATAGCATATATATATATATTTTATCTATTTATAAATGTGATTGTTGTTATATACACTTGGCATTTTGCCATTGGGCAATAA